>OFHS01000628.1:3327-38152 GCA_900245855.1 Calvadosia cruxmelitensis
ACTAAGCATGCGTGTTACGACGAGAGGCGAGACTGTACGGTTGAACAATTTATTATATTGGTCAGTTTCTATCCGATTCAGATCACTTAGTTTTTATTAGTTTTCTGCTTCCTTTGTAAGATTATAATTTGCAAGTAACAATCGGATTGGAGTGGATTTTGTTGAATTTAAGAACTGTTAGCTTGGTTCCTCCTGCTTGGTGTCTTTTTATATTCCTTTCTGCATGCACTTTTTGATACATTTGTAGTTGCCGTGTTGTTTTCTTTCGCAGTAATGCCAAACGCTTCAGTTTGTTTTCTGCCTAAATGTAAATGTCACTTTGCTTAACGGCAGCAGCCCAATTTTCAATGGCTTGTAATGTTTCCCCTGGGTCCGTCGACAATTAAAACCAAAAAAGACACAACATATAATTAGGTGTCGGCTGGGCCAAGTCGAATTTGGGACGTCTGACTGGCAGCAACGCATATACCAGTCACTGGGCCACACACTTTCAATCTTTGTTGATATTACCGTTAATGAAATATTGCATTATTTTTAACTGTGACTATTTACATTGTATATTACCATCTAAAGATCAAAATTTACAGTCAAAACCAGTTAATAAGTTAAAGATATTTTCTACTCATTTCGTTGAACGTAGGCTCACTAGCAATCGTCTTCATATGTGAAATTAAATTTGTTATTGTAGGATATTGTATGATTCTTAGAAATGCAAGGCATCTGTAGTTAATTGTTAATCGTTTCTCTTCTCTCCTTTGCAGGCTAGACATAATGGCTTCTCCCAATAGCAAGAATGCACATCAACTACACAATATTCAGATCCCATTTATTTCATTTGCATACTTGGGACTATGTGTGTGTTCATAGAAAGTCAAAGATGTTTACGCCACATTATTATACAGGGTCCAACCGTCCCTAGAGTGTGATGGCAACAGAACAAATTTTAATAATATTGTAGCTCTAGAAATAGCGTCGAAGGACACTGTTTCCTTGATCGGCAGTAGAAGTAATTGGAGATCAAAGACATTAGATTGATTACAGACTGCTCCAGCTCAATACGCTTCACCTCTGCTGGCAGACGTCAAAGTGCACCATTGTTTCCAAAACTACCAAGCAAGGGTCACTCGATGTTTGATTTTGTGAACATGGTATTCATCTATAAGGATAAAATATTTTGAGTCAATTTTTTGTTTTGTTGTTTCCATTCGAGCTTACTGTACTTTCAAAGAGGGGTGGTAGAAGTGGGGCAAAACGCAATGGGTATCTTAGGCGCTTTTGTTCAAAAAGGGGCGTCCCCTAGCATTGTGTGCCCCCATTTTGAAAGCACCAGGGACTCGAAAGAATCACAAACGAATCTACGAATCTTCCTCACCAAGGACTCGACAATGTTGTGCCAAAATATTGGACTGACTTTCTGTCGAAATACGTTCACTTTCTAACGCCGAAATGACTGACGCCCTATTCATCAGTACAATAAACTGTTCTTCCATTGTTCGAGGCTTCGAGGTTCTTTGTCAACGTCATCAAAAATCCTTTTGGACTTTGGAAGGGAGCTCACATTGCTGCCGGCGTATTTATCTCAAAGCAAACTAAAACCTCTGCTTTACAATAACATTCCCTAAGCAAACTTCCCACTACGGCAAATTCAATAATTCAACAGAACATGTGCAACAGTGTTGTGTTGTGATGGCGTGAATTTCAAAATTGATCTTCAAAAAAAAAAATTTCTGAAAGCCGGGTCATTTTGTAAGAACGTCACCTCTATTTCAATGCTGACTGCGTGAATTCTGTCCCGTAATTGTCTGATAAACCACGTGATCTGTCTTAAACCAATCACTGTTCGAATTCCAACCCCCATGCTCACGTGTCTGAGTTACAACATTTGGAAGGTTTTTACAAAATTAGTTCATTCCGGTTCATTCGTTGTTGTGACCGTACGAAGGTTATTGCAATGGCTGACGCTGATCTAGAAACTGCAGCTTCTTTAGTTGGCCCGTTGGATGTTGCTTTGATTTCGTTGTTTATAGCTGTGTTGGGTTATTGGCTTTACTCAAAGAAGAAAGCTTCTGCTGCTGAGGAGTATGATTTATCCGACCTCAAACCAATCGTGCCGATGGTCAGGACCCTCTCGCAGCAAGGCAGCTATATAAATCGCATGAAAAAGCAAGGCAAACAAATCGCTATATTCTACGGCTCCCAGACGGGCACTGCTGAAGAATTCTCAAGTCGACTTTCAAAGGATGCACTTCGTTATGGAATGAAAGCCGTCGTTTTGGACCCTGAGGAGTGTGAAGTGGATGATTTACCGCGAGTTGTATCTGAGCTCGACAAAGCCCTAGTTGTTTTTGTGACTGCCACGTATGGTGAAGGAGATCCAACTGATAATGCTCAAGAAATGTATGACTGGCTGCAGGAAGATCACGACCTGGAGGGATTAAATTACGCCGTGTTTGGCCTTGGCAACAAAACGTACGAACATTACAACTCAGTTGGAAGATTCATTGATAAAAGACTGCAAGAGCTTGGAGCACTACGGCTATGCGAATTGGGAGAAGGGGATGACGACGCTAACATTGAAGAAGACTTTGTGGCTTGGAGAGAAAGGTTTTGGCCTGATGTTTGTAAATTTTTCGACATCAAACACGACGCGAGAACAATTCGCAAAAGTCTTTCATTTGGTGCATTCCACGAGTATCGAATGGAAGAGCGTCCAGATCTGAAACCCGAGCAGCTTTTCAAAGGAGAGATTGCCAAGCTTGGAACTTTCGACAAGCAGAAAGGCCCCTTCGACGTCAAAAACCCCTTTCTTGCCCCTGTGAAGGTTAATCGGGAACTCCATAAAGGGGGCGATAGGTCATGTATGCATATTGAATTGGACATCACAGGTTCCGGTCTGAGATACAGCTCTGGAGACCATGTGGGTGTGTACCCATCCAATGACCCTGAACTAGTGGAGAAAATTGGCAAGGCTCTCGACTTGGATTTAGACACAAAGTTTGCCCTTGTTAACGTCGATGAAGATGCCAGGAAGAAAACTCGCTTTCCCTGTCCAACCACTATTAGAACCGCCTTGACTCATTACGTTGACATTGCCAGTGTCATCAAGACAAGCGTCTTAGCCGAGCTTATCGAGTATACCAGCGAGCCGAAAGAAAGGGAATTCTTGTTCAAGCTTATTGCAGGTGATGAAGAGAGTAAAGCATTGTTTCACCACTGGGTGTCCGAAGATCATCGGAATATTGTCAGCGTCTTGCAGGACCTGCCGTCATGCCAACCGCCCATCGCTGTCTTGTTTGAATTCTTGCCAAGGCTTCAGTGTCGTTACTATTCCATTTCGTCATCGTCAAAGATGCACCCAATGAGGATCCACATCACGGCAGTGCTGGTCGACTGGGAAAGCAAGATTGGTCGGCAACAAAAAGGTGTGGCCACAAGTTACCTGAAAAAGAAATTCCCAGTTGGGGAAGAGTGCCCTCGTGTCCCAATATTTGTCAGGCGTACGCAATTCCGTCTTCCGGCAAAGCCCACAACTCCTGTTATCATGATTGGGCCGGGGACAGGTCTTGCTCCGTTCAGGGGATTTATTCAAGAGAGAGATGTCGACAGAGAAAAAGGCGCTCCGATTGGCGACACTGTCCTCTTCTTTGGTTGTCGGAACAAAGCAGAAGATTACTTGTACCAAGATGAGCTAGAACAATATGAGAAGGATGGGACTCTTTCCAAGTTAAGTTTAGCTTTCTCAAGGGATCAAGAGCAGAAAGTATATGTCATGGATAAGCTCAAAGAAAATAAAGAGCTTGTTTGGAAGTTATTAGGACAGAACTGTCATTTCTACGTTTGTGGTGACGCACGACACATGGCAAAAGATGTCCATAACGTACTTTGCAACATTGTTGCTGAGTTTGGCAATATGACCTCAGAGAAAGCCGAGGAGTTTGTTAAGAATATGGGTAGAAAAAGTCGGTATTCAGTTGATGTGTGGAGTTGAATCGTTGAGTATGTAACATTTTGTCATCGTTTTGCACAGATGAACAAGATTATTATTTTTGGAATACCATCCCAGATATTTGGGATTCATATAACAACCATTTGACTATTTTTTGTAGGTTTAGATCACTTTGACAATAGCCTGTAATTAATGTCTTGGTGATCGGCAGTCTGGATGGATTGCGCATGTTGTTGCCTGAATTAATTATTGTAATATGGCCGGCAAACTTTGCGGTTTCAAGTAAATGCAATGAGATGCCATTCTTCTCGCTTCAGTTCATTTACATGTGTGAGTTCAGATGCTTGTAAATCAACTTTGCATGACAGTATGAAAATTGTAACATTAAAGTTGATTAAGTTGGAAAGAAACCCTGGCCTAGCTGCCTGCTCATGCAAAGAAGACTATAGTCCATTTCGCATAATTGGGCCCCATGGGAATATTATAATTTGGACCAAATATCTGGAGTTCAATTATTGTGATAAAAAGATTCTGTCTTGGCATGATAAAGCAGCTGGGCTGAATAACTATATGGCGATCAAATTAAACGGAGTCGACCAGAAGCAATACGCGATATGTCACATCTGCCATATGTCATACAGAAGTAATTTTTGTACAGTGAAACCTGCCTATAATGGTCACCTTTGCGACTTGAGGAAAATGACCTTGATGGACAGGTGACCTTTCTGTCCAGGTTGATTTCAAAAGAAAGTGTCATTTTGGGGAAAAGAAGAGTGGCTTTATATACAGGTGGCTGCTCTATAGAGGTGGCCGCTAATACAGGTATGACTGTATGAAGAAAGCATTGCACATCATTAATTCATTATCTTATTTGATATCTTCAACGCTAATTTGTTTCACGCTGCACGGAACATCTGTCTAAAGTGCTGTGGCCAAACCTCGATGCAGGCGGTCTGGAAGTCTGAATAAAGCACCAGTAAATTGAATCTAGTCACGTGATACTGGCGCGCAGACCCTTTTCACCGCAGGTTTCGCGGGAAAAAATCAAAGCAAAGGAACAATGCGGCAGGAGGGCAAGTGTGCAGCTCACATCCTCTTCGCTTTGATGCCCTCGAAAGACGCCGTGAAAGTCAACAACATCATGCTTGACTGTGGTCTGTACGCCTTGGAAAGAATACCAGATAGTATCTGGGTTCGTGTTTTCTCGTTTCTCGACAGGCTGTCACTCGTTCGTTGCAGGTTAGTGTCGACGAAATGGCGAAGTTTGAGCATGGATCAAAGTCTTTGGAGGTGCTTTGATATCCAGAAGTTCGCAATTCGAGCAGGGTGTTTGAGTCGTCTAACTGAGAAAGTTACCCGAGACTTTATCCTTTGTAATCCATACATGGTGAAAGTGGACGTAAGTCATTGCTCTAGTGTGACAAACAAGTTTCTTATCGCTTTGTCGACCGTCTGTTCTCGTTTGAATTCACTACAACTCGAAGGCTGTTGTCGGATTAGCGACAGAGGGGTCCTCTCTCTCGCCAAATCATGCACTACGCTGCAATCTGTGAATTTGTTGGATACGCTGACAACCGATGTTGGCCTTACTGAACTAATCAAAGCAAACAGGAACTTGGAAGAATTAACATCAAGCTCAGCTAGCGTTACACAATCGACTGTTTCTTATCTGACCAAATGCAGCAAACTCACTCTTCTTCATGTTGATATGAACAGCTCACTTGCAAGACTCAAACCGACACACGAAAGAAATGGTTTCTTATCACACAACATGGTCGTTGAGCTGGCGCACTGCTGTCGAGGTTTGCAGGTGGTCATGTTAAGATATCCTGCAAACAATTTGACGAATACTACACTGGAAATCTTGGCCAAATGCTGTCCAATGCTCGAAGCTGTTGAAGTTCGCATGTGGAATTTAACTTATTCTGCAGAAGAAAGTTTAACCAACATGGCTCGCCAACTCAAAAATTTGCAACATCTAGACATCCTGGATGCCCAGGCGTCTAATCAGACATTGCTTGCTCTTGCATCGTGCTGCCCACACCTCAAAAGTCTTTCCTTGATGGGGTATTCCCATTTCACTGACGCAGGTGTAATGGAATTGTCAAAGAAATGCCGAGAACTTGAAGTCCTCTGTCTTGAAAGCGGCTATAACAGTTTGGAAAGCATCACAGATAAAAGCGTCTTCTGCATTGCCAACAATAATTTATCTATATTGGAATTAAACATGGGCTCCTGGGGAGTCACAGACATTGGTTTATTGATGTTGTCCAAGACATTGAAACTTCTAAAACATTTGAACATTGAAGGATGTGAAAACCTTTCACATGATGGGCTGGTGGCAGCTTTGGAAAATTGGCAAACATTAGCCACCTTGGATCTATCCCAAACTAAATGCATTACTTCAAATGCCGAACTTGCAAGAGTTGCAGACTCGTTAGTATCTCTTGATAATTTGATAATATATGCATGTTATGAAATTGATTGGGCTGGAAGAGCTGATTTCCATCGGCGTCTTCCAATGTGCATGGCTGAATTCTACATTGAGTAGCAAATTGGTAGTTTAGCACGTATAATGTTGGTTTAATATCATTTGTGTTTGCGTTTAACGTGAATTTTTTGTATGATCTAATCAAACTAATATTAATTAATAGATTGAATCAAAGTTCTGTGGGGTTATTGTTCCATCGTGAAATGTAGGATAATTGTTTAATTTGGTTAAATGCAAAATATGAATTATTTATTTTACATAACATTTATGTGGGACTGTGAGGCTAGTTTTAATTGCTGAAAGCTTTGGACGATATGGCAGCGAAACAGAAATACGCTTTCGCACAGTTTCAAAATTCTGCTTTGATGTCACTGGTGGCGTCTGTTTGGTAATTATACTGGTAATCCCATGTGTTTTCCCGAGAGAGCATGTCGTTGAACGATTCTCACCTATTGCTAACGTTTAGATTTCAGCGGATGAAGCGCTTGACACAGTTGCTGAGTTTACTCATACGCGAGAGATAAGATCAAAGCCATCGTTCGTCTTCAGCCTGTTTTAACTTCATCTTCTAGTGGCTCTATTGTTTCTTCCGTTCTCTATGCCGAATGAGGCACCAGCAAACTGAGTTTCGTAAAGAATTGAATAGAAACAGCTGCGGGCATTAGTCACTGAAAGCAGCAGGTGCTAAACTTTTTGACTGACTTGTTTACGAATAAGTAATTACTTTCTGGTGGCAATTCATGTGACGTGTTCAAACACAGGCAAAATGTTTCCTAGCTATCTTACCAGAATATCTCGGGAGAATTGAACAGTATTTCACTACAATAACAAGTCGGCAAAATTATTCAAAAAATTCTAAGTCCGAAGAGTCAAAAATCGCCCGAGATGAGGGTTACATTGCCTGTATTGTCGTTATGATAATAGCTAAAATACTTTTCCATTTATAATACAGTACATTGATGTTTATCAAAGTTTTACTCGATGTTTGAAAATGTTGGAATAGAGTTTACAATTTTCGCGGACGGCATCGATGTTTTCACGGGATGTTTCAAAGAGACTACCTTCACAGCATCAGAACCTTTGGCAAAATCAAAGGAAAATGAATCGAACAAAATACAAAAATAAATACAGAATGAAAACGCAAGAAAGTGCCGATGAAATGCAGTTGCTGCGTAACTCTCGCACGCTGCAATCGGACCCTGCGGCTATTAAAAACAATCGCGCAATAGCTCCAGCAGCCCACCTGTTCGCATTTGAAACCGTTTCAATTCCAAAGATGTGGTCAGACTAGCAATAGATAGTCATATATTTGCCAATATATCATATACATGATGTGTAGCAAAGCTCACAACCATATTAACTACCACAATCTTCAATTTCTGTCCTTGAAGCTGTTGGAAACGAATTTTCCAAACTGCGGGTGAAGTGTTCCAAGACGTGAATCTTTAAAAAAAATTACAATGAGAGAAAAATCACACACATATGTGTTGTTTGGATCAATATTATGAAGATAGTGAATAAAATGCTGTCTATGATTGTTATTAAAGTTACTAGATATAAATTTACAAAATAGGGGGGCCCTTGAGATAGATAGATATATTTACCTATAATTATTTTTATTTGACCATCATAACAATCTAAATTAAATACCAATAAATTACGATCTTTATTTGAAATACAAAGAAAGGGAAATTGGGCGAGAAACTTCACAGGAAGTATTCCGCTATTGGATAGAGACAGTTTTTGTACTTCATGCAGTACGCTGCAATCTGTACATTTGCTAGAAACGCTGACAACCGATGTTGGTCTTACCGAACTAATCAAAGCAGGAACTTGGAAGAATTAACATCAATCTCGGCGTGCGGTTGCCAAGATTTACAAGAACTAATTTTGAGCTAAAACTACAAAGTTCCAATGAATGGACGCTCGAAATATTAGATGATCTTTGTTCAAATCAAGTTAATTTGTGGGACCTCAGTCACTTCACCGTTGACTCCACTCACGAGAGAACTGGCGAAGTTCTTTGAGTATTATTCTTCATGGAACTTTCACTGTTTGAACATGTAAGAGTGCTGCCTGGTATTGCCGATATTAACCCCTTACTTCGTATGCCAGACATGTCCATGTGGGGGTCGTTGACATTGGGAGTCCTGTAATAAGTACAAGAAATTTAAGTTATTGAAGCAATTGGCGAACTTTAACAAGCATAGATAAATCCCAAACAAAATTAATATTCGACCGTAGACAGTGCGGAGAATGTGCTGGATTCAGACTGCTGTATATGCTTGACAGTACTATTTCTTTAAACGAGTAATTCGGAAATGGAACTCTTTACCTGAAGAAATCATTTCAACAACTTTCGTTGGACATTTTAAACATAAACCTGTGTCGAGTGATTTTGTAATTTAGTCTAATAAATAGTGTGTTCCATGTAGTATAAGAGCCTACTTCAGGCCTTCTACATACGTATAGTTTGTACATATTTAAATTTTAAACATTATTATAAATACAGATACATGCATGGATACACGTGGCTTGGTCTCTCGTCACGCGGGAAACCTCGCCTATACACGTTACAAGAGAGGCTGTCATTCAGTACCATTCTCTTTACTTGCTCCTTGCTCCCGCATCTGTTTGCAAAAGCTGCAGTGAAACTGAAAGGGTTTACCTGTCAGTGGAAACCACTTCTATTCGGCTTTATTTAGCGAAGTATCCATCAGCCATTCACGTTACAATTGAAATGTCTGCTTTTCTATTCAGTAACCTGCTTGTCTTGAATCTCTGAATCACTTCGATGGTCAACTTTCTGCCGAAGTCGGTTGCAATCTCAGGACGTCCTCGCTTGGTTTTCTTGCTTTACATTGAATGATGGCTAGTCCTGTGGTTGGAATTGACTATTGATGGTTTCTTGTATTATATAGCGTGTTTAAAATTTGTTGTTCACACGACGTGAAGTTCTTTGAGTGTAAGTTCTGCTGGAAAGCCATACTTGGACTGGCAGCTGTCGAGGAACAATGCTCCCAGATTTGAAGGACATTTTGGATGGTTCTCCCTTGAGTGTACTCTGCTGTTGATGTTGCGACATTTGAGATGAGCAAATGTACCATGTATAATCGCATGTCTGCCAAAGATTGGGCATGGGGAACTACGGCCTATTGGAAGATCTGCTCGAATCTTAGAGTCTCCTTGTCGCCTTCACGGTGGAAAAGTTCACGGAGTAAGCCACGAAAGAAGGCATGTTGTGTAACGAGACATTCCTTGCGTGGTGCTCACGTCAGAGCAGAGACTGGCGAGGCGAGCTGCTTTGTGGCAGGGAGAGGAAGGTTTTCCTGCACGTTTCAAGACAGGCTAAACCACTACACAGATTGTAGCAAAATGAAGCATTATTCATCCCTTGGGAGCAAACAGCTGCGAAAATTTCTTTCTAGTTCTTGCATCGCCTTCAACTTGGATGAACAACGCCAAGATGCTTTGTCATCGATTGAGATTGATGAGATATTGCGAGGAAATGAAAGGACATTCTCAGATTTTCTGATGAATAACGTGTCGTTTTGTGCTACAAATCAATTATCGTCTAACCAACCAATGGAAGATCAGGTCATTCTTGCAACGTGCAATGATGGAAGGAGCTTGCTGGCTGGCGTGATAGATGGACATGGTGGATTTAAGTTTGGCGAGGTAGTCCAGAAGCGTTTGCCATTTTACATCTCCGCTGCCGTTGCTAGTGAAGGTGATGCCCCAGTGTTACGTTCTAAGGATTCCTTAGAAGCACTGGTTTCCATCTTGATTTCTAACGAAGACAGTCAGACTGACCTGGCTGATGAACCGTACTGGCTTGCTCGCCTGGATGCTTTTGTGGAAGACTTGAGAGCTAAAAAACCATCAGAGCAAAGCTACATCTCTCTGGTGTCTAACCCCCTGCGCCAGTTATTTGGAACTGAAATGTTTGGAGATTACGCAGATACAGACATTGCCTCTAACGCCAAATCGTTGATTCAAGAGGCTTTCTTACGACTAGATGACGACTTGTTGACTGAGCTAAGCGAGCAGGCTGTGAATAACGAGACGTTGAAGGCATTCCACAAGGGTCTGTCGACATCTGGCTGCTGTGCCCTCATGGTGTTCCTGAGAGACAATGACCTTTATGTCGCCAATTCAGGTGATTGCCGAGCTGTGCTTGGCACACTGAATAACGGCATTATCACAGCTGTCCAGTTGTCTCAAGATCACACTGCAGGTATGTAAGACTCATCACTTGTTGCCGTTGATCTGCAGTGCTGTCATTTTGTGTTGTGAGGAATGGATATAGTAATAAGGCCCAAGTGCTACTAATAGATAACAATCCAACCTGTTTTATGTGACCACCTGTCCTAAGAGACCGCTTTCAAGTTGCTCCTACAAACCCGATGACTGATGACTAACTTTTTGTCACGATATAGACTTTGGTGTATTGTTAAAATTAAACTTTTTTCGATCGCCAGCATGACATCAGCAGCCTGCATGCAGATGAACTATTTTTCTGTTAATTATTACGTCTCCACAGTTGTGCAAGCTTCCTTGTTCACCCACTACCAGCTTCAGACTAATGTGCTGTGACTGGATGATCATTCTGTCCCTTCTGATTGGCTGATGCCTAGCAACATTTCATGGGCAGCCTGATTAGTCCTTGTTGCTCCACTTGTGCAGAAGTATTTGGCGAGGTGTTGGATTCACAAATACAAACACTGAGTCGCTGGTGTGATTGTCGTCTTGTCAACATTCCAAGAAAGGGTCTTTTCAGACTAATAAAATTAAACTAACCAATCACAACACACTATCTGAAGCTGGTCGTTGGTAAACAAAGAATCTTGCACAACTGCACAGACGTACTATTTCAAAGAACTTAGAATAGTTTGTCTGCACGCAGGCTATAGATCAGATAATTGAGCTGATAAACGTGGAGCATATTAGAAGGCGTAGCATGAATTTGTATACAAAATAGCTTCATCCTTCCCACGCTGTAATGATCTTCTGCAGTTTCACGTTCTGTTTTTGTAGTACAGTCAAACCTGTATTAGCAGCCACCTCTATAGAGCAACCCCTGGCCCTGTGTATAGAGGCCACTCTTCATAACCCCAAAATGACACTTTCTATAGAACTCAACCTGGAAAGAAAGGCCACCTGTCTAAAAAGGTAATTTTCCTCAGTTCCCAAGGGTGATCGTTATAAACAGGTTTCACTGTATATGGCAATGTATGAAGTCTCACCAAATTGATAAGTTGATATGATGTCATTCTGTTGAGATTCATTCTTTTTCTATTTCCATTTTTGATAGTTTCAAATCCTGACGAAGTTGCAAGGATTCTGATGGAACATCCACAAAACGAGAGCAGGACTTGTATCCAGTATGGTCGCCTCTTGGGTCGATTGGCTCCGTTACGTGCATTTGGTGACATCCAATTCAAGCTCACAGCTGAGAAACAACAGGAGATCATGAGCCGGCATTCTCCGAGCTTTAAGGCGATGCAAAGCGTTAAAACACCGCCATACCTCACGGCACAGCCAGACGTCTCCCATTACCATTTGCAAACCAATGATCAGTTTGTTATCTTGGCCAGTGATGGTCTTTGGGACATGTTGAGCAATGAAGAAGTGGTATGGTTGGTGGATGGCTTCTTACGAGGGAAGGGTGTTGATTTACTAAAGGACAAAGCCATCTTACATGGCATGTGCCCTGACAGTATGTTACTGAAAGACCTCGATGACGTGATTGATAGAGATAATGTTGCCACGTTCCTGATTCGATATGCTTTGGGCGGTGCTAACCAACACGCCTTGAGTGCAATGCTAACTCTACCGCACCCTGAAGTGCGAATGTACAGAGATGACATAACAGTTGTGGTTGTGAAACTTGACAACAATGTTTCCATAGAAACCCCCACTATGTAACTGCAGACACTATTTAGAGAGATTGTATTTAGCGATGAGATTTATTTTGTGATGTTGATTTGTTGCACTTGACAACTTTGTCTTTTTTGGGCCAGACGATATGACTGATCTCCGATGCTTCGCGAATTCGGTCCCCTTTGTAGCCCTTTCAGCCAAATTCAGCTAGTATCCCACTGTCCCCTTGAGGACGGATATGGTGGAGGTAGTGAAGTGGGAGGGGGGGGGGCACTGTCCAAAGGCTACCTCTGGTGTGTTAGAATGCTGGCAGTTTACCCCGAGTCAACCTATCATACCTTTGGTAAGCTTTCTATACATATAATCCCGAGAGAAGACCACGTTCACACTGGATGGTCTCTCTATCTCGATGAGCAAGGCATTGAATTTGTCATGAAACAAGCTGTCCGGTGTCTGCCATTGAATAATGAACATGCGCGTCAAGAACATCATCACGCAATGACACAGCACTAACATCGACGTTCTTTATACTCTTAATTTCCTCATGATTGTTAATTCTTTGTTCATGGTCTTCCACAGGCTCTTTACAGCTGTGTTGATTTTTGTTCTGACGATCGAATAATCATTATTTATAGTGATCTAATTCTTAATGAGGTAACTCGATAAGCTGAGCTGTGCTGCTCTACATTTTATTGTATTGTATTTTATTTTATTTTTGAGCTTCACATTTTGGGATTTCATCCAGTAATGATAAATAACAAAGTACTGTCGAATTGAACAGCATAAGATTACATTATTATTTAAAATATTTCACTTCTTGACCGACTTCTGTATAAGCTAGAATTTTCAATCACATGGTTTGCAGCTTAGTTATATCAGTCGATGATTTATTGATTGGTTGTTTGATTCGTTCATTCATTCACTCTTTTATTTATTCATTCATTCCTTGATTGATTGGTTGATTGATTGAAAGATAGATTGATTGATTGATTGATTGATTGATTGATTGATTGATTGATTGATTGATTGATTGATTGATTGATTGATTTACTACACGTCTAGCGGTTTCCTTTAGCTTTCCTTCTCCGTTTTCCTAGTTACTTGGTCATCTGCAGCTTAGCAAATACTCCAAGCTGGATCGTAGCATAAAGTAGATTCGAAATTTGTTCGTTTACAGTGTCAATGCACGGCTTGGATATACAGTCTGTTTTGGGGTCAATAGATCCCAATTTTGACACTTTCGACTCGACTGTGGTAATTCAGCTGCAAGAAACAAGAGGCTTTTAATTTGATTATACGTTGCCGATGGTGCGAACACCAATCGTATTTCAAATGAGATTCGATCGAAGAGAAAATGCTTTACAAGCCGTCAACATCAACTCAGCTAACTACACATAATATGACGAACTAAAGAGAGATATCAGTTAAATTGATATAGCTGCTTGACAGAAATTAGGTTTTATTTGATACCAATTCCTATCCACGCAGGTACAATATTGTGAGCTGAGCATCAATTGATTTCCGATAGCTAAGAGCAATTCGAACAACAGCTGACTAGATGAAGTTTAGAGCTGAACGATCTTGCAATTATTTGATTTATTCGCACATACCGAAAAACCGGACAGATCATCGAATGAACATTTTTGCCAGACCTGTTTTCATTCATTGCCGTTTTGCAGTGAGATCAAAACAGCACACCCTAAATCACCCCCCATATGACGTCATGAACACAGTTGGTCATCAAAGCGACACGCCGACACCGATGAGATGATTGACATTTTGACAGATAGGTGATGACAGCTCCCGATCAGTTTACATATCAATTTCACGCTTGGCGTTTGTCTGTTTCCAAAACGCGCGTTGGCCATCAACAGTTGAATCACGCTTCAATGCGGACAAGATCGATTTCGCTGAAGATCAGCGCTTGTAACACGCGTATATCTCCCTCTGGAAGCCATCTACGGAAACTGCATTTCATCTTTTAAGGTAACTGCTGTCTTAATTTTCCATAATATTGATATTTTCCACGTGGATTTTCTCTTGTTGTGAGTAATTTCTGTAATGCACTGCGTTTAAATTTCATTCCGGAAAGGGGTGCTTAGCTGGTTTGCAAGTTGCAAGTGAATTGCTTTTCTTGACAACTTTGTCGTCAAAAGATTGAAAGCAGTGTTAGATTTCCGTACTTTAGATTGTAGGAACTACTTACAAAATTGTAACTGACTCAGGACTGATTCTTGGCATAGTGTTATGACTTTAACACGATGAGACAAAGGGTTTGGAATTAGCGAAGGGAAATCTATTACACGTGGTGATGTTTACAACTTGAGTAGAATAGTCTAAGAAGGCTTAAATGATGCCAATGTAGTCAGAAGATACTGCCAGTTGATCTTCGCTTTACCACACACTTGATTGATTCACTCAGAATACTTGAGTCTTCTCTCCAGTAAAGGTCAGGACCCGTTGGCATCCTTTTCTTTTGGAAGCTTTGTCCTTTGGACTGTCTTAATTCTTCAGTCTTTCCTGAGTCCCGATTGATAGATTGGCAGCACGGCAACAAGAAACTTTAGCGAAACTGAAAGATTAATACTACTTTGAAATTGCAGTGTTCCTCCAAGCTTCAAGTGAGGGAGCCAGGACCCATATCGTGTAGCTGGGAACTGAGGGGGATTTGGAACTGGGGTGGGGGGTGCTGCATTCATTTAAAGCATATCTGGTTACAGTAACAGAACTCATGTCAAAGATTTGCTAGAGTGACAAACTGAGAGAGTGCGTGTTTTGTAAGGAGGGCAGCAGTGTTACTGGGTTTTGCCTAAGTGGGAGAACATTCATATTCATTTTATTGGTCCCCTAAGGTGGACAGGCTTGACAATAGAATTTCAAGGCTGCCTCCCCCGACTCTGCTGTACAGACCAATTTAACTGTCTTACGGACCACCTGTGAACAATGAACACCAGTGATGAGATACCATTTTTGTTAGTCCTGAATGACGTCGCATGCTGCAGATTGACCGTAGATTTCTTTGGTGACTTGTAGCTCTGGCGGTTCTCTCCACAAAGCAAGAATCATGCTGAGATTCGTGCTGTTCACTTTGTTATTCGCATGGATCGTTCGGGACACTGATCAAGCGCCATTCGACATCTTTGGGAAAAACCCAGCTGGTAAGTTGAAGCAATGAACAGGAGAGGTAATTACGTTCCACATATCTCAAATACTATGCTACAGTCAAACCTGTATTAGCGGCCACCACTCTAGAGCAGCCACCTGTGTATAAAGGCCACTCTTTGTAACCGCAAAATGACACTTTATAGATTTCAACCTGCACAGAAAGGACACCTGTCAATAAAGGTCATTTTCCTCAGGTCTGAACGGAGACTATTATAGACAGGTTTCACTGTACACGGTTTGACGTCTCTTGTTTGCATGTTTAAAAGGCTTGTACAACATGTTCTTACAGAAGTAAACAAATTTTTAACATGTAATCATCGTCATATGTTAAGTTCCGATAATTTGCAAACGGCAGCTGGAAGAAAAACAAAATAATGGAAATGTACCATTGAATAGAAACTTTATAAATGTTTGAATATCCTGAATTTAATTTTTGTCATTCACACACGTCTGACATTAAACCATCATACGTTTCAAATTTTGTCTTCATGATATATTTTTGGATGTTTGTCAAGGTTTGTTTGAAGGCGATTTGCTACTGAATTCAAACCAACAACGAGTTGTGAAGGAGGCTGTGAAGTCAGGACGCACAATCGATGAGACGGAGGTGTCGACATTTGGAGCCAGCTCAACGGCGTTCAAGCGTTGGACAAATGCAATAGTACCTTACACCATACACAGCAGCCTGAGTTAGTATGAAATCTTCAGTCCAACCTGTATTGGCAACCACCTGTCTTAAGTGACCACCTGTGATAAAAGACCACCTTTGTAGACCCTTAATAGTTGAAACAATGCAATAGACCTGTCTTAAGCAACCACCTCTGTTAGAAAACCATCTTTTGTTTGTCCCGCAGGTGGTCGCATAGGGCAGGTGAAACCGTAGCAGCAATTATATAATTAGTGGAATCTATAGATAGTAGTAGCACGCTGGTACGTCTTAGCTGAAAACATCTTTACATTTGCAGATAATTAAGATGTTTCTATGCCTTATTTTGTTCGAAACCTCCCACTGGCAAAACCCTGGATAAATATCTGTTGCATGACAGTCTAATAATCATCTACTCGTAAGTACGTACAGAAAAGCCTACAAGAAAGGGATTCAATGGAGCTTGGCGACTGCAAAAAGGCAACTGTTTGCAAGATAGACACTTGAAATATAGCAACATCGTATGTCTGGGAAGAAATGTGAATAGCTTATTTAAACAATATATTAATACCCGGATTGACCTCCAAAGTAATATTGTGAGAAAAGGCAAAACCTATAAAAATTGCATATTCAATATTGTTGATTAATTGTTCTCTTCATCATTTGAGTAGGTGTTGAGAGGGTCTGTTAATTAAGCAATTGGGTAGTTCTCTTTCTGTCAGGCAAATTTCTTCTACTTTATCTCAAATTTTAGCAATTTTCAGAAATATTACGAATGCTGTATTGATTTACAATATAAAGATTTTAGATTTTCTCTGTATCAATTTAACGATGACCTGTTGTTCTGAAAGGTCACTCTTAATTTAAAAGTGGTCTCCGCGATATAGAGAATGACCTATGTCTGAACTGTTTACGAACTGTTGTAGACAAACCTGTCATTACAACGTTTTTTTTTGTATAATTCTGTTTCAACATAGACTCAATTTCTGTTGTTTTGATTTAGGTTCAAACACGTATGCCATCAATGCCATTAGAAGCGGAATGCGGGAATGGGTGGCGAAGACTTGCATAAGATTCAAACAGAGAACAGTTGAAACAAACTATTTGGAGTTCTTCCGAAGCAATGGGTAAGGCACTTTCAAATGACGTTCCTAAACAGCAAAGAAATATAGACTTGTAATCTGCCTACGGAATTTATAGGCCTAGACTAATGGTTTTGCGTCATTGGATGTTTATAAACCTTGAAATTGATCCAAATATGCATGTTGGGACTCTAGAGAATAAAATAAAACATGTAAAATGTGTATTTTCTTCCTTTAGTTGTTGGGGCCAAGTTGGAATGGGAAATGGAAAAACACAGATCTCAGTGGGAGCTGGATGTGAACATCGTCACGTCATGACTCACGAGATTGGTCATGCGCTTGGTTTCTGGCATGAACAGAGTCGAACCGATCGAGATTCCTATATCCAAATATTGTGGCAAAATGTCCCACGATGTGAGTCAGAGTTCAAACCATTGCTGTACAATTTTACAGGATCAGTATCTTGTTGTTAACACGTCAACACTTGATTTGCTTTTCTGCCATCTTTCAGACAATCAAATTTATTTTCGTAAATCAGTATTTCTATTTTCTATTTAAATGTGTAGTATTATCAGATGATTAATTCTATTGGATAAATCATAAATCTCAGTGAATATTATCTGATTAATCCAATTTGACTTTATAGATTTAAAAATTATTGGTATTTGACCCATACAATTCGGAATTGTTTGATTATCAGATGATTATCCTATTTAATAAATCGAAAATCTCATAATCGCAAATATTGTAAAATCCGATTTGACTGTATAGAAATCGATATTTGACCCATACCGTTCCGTCTTCTTCGTTTACAGCACTCTACGAAGCATTTGCAAAATACGGGAGTGACAAAATTGACTCTGTTGGCGTGCCGTATGACTACGGGTCGATCATGCATTATCCATGGAATGCATTTTCAACCAATGGTCGTGACACTGTCAGACCCCTACGTACAGTTGTCCGTCAGCCTTATCGAGTGTTAAGCGATCTAGATGCCAAACAGGCCAAGATAATGTACAAATGTTCAGGTATGGTTATCACTGTTCTGAAACGAAGCTAGAACGTTCGGTAATCGTTAGCCTCAACATTTTCTGAAAATCAATCTATTATTTTAAAAGACTATGCCATCCGTTTGCTGTGTTTGTGCATGTGACGGCAAAGTACACAAACAATACATGAATTACTTATTTTGCAATGATGGAGAATGTTGTGCTGGAAACAGATCGATTACTTCACCATCCTGGTTTCTAATGTATTTCATCAAGGCAGTTTTGTTTCCACATCGTTTTATATACTATTTCTATATTTACCATTTTCAAACAGGTGTTGTCAAAACAACCAAGTCTCCAATAAAACCAACAACGCCCTGTCAGCCGGTAGCCCCTTCCTCATGCTTTGATTCAGCAACACTTTGTCCATCATGGGCCAATCGTGGCGAATGCTCGCGCAATCCTGGCTTTATGTTGGTTTATTGCAAGAAAAGTTGCGGAAGATGCCGCCAAGGTTCGAAATAAAACCATCCTTCTATACAGTGAAACCTGTCTATAAAGGTCACCTTTGGAACCCGAGAAAAATGACCTTTATAGACAGGTGGCCTTTATACACATGTGGCTGCTCTATAGAGGTGGCCGCTAATACAGGTTTGACTGTACAGCTTAATGTGTATAAATGACATAAAATGTAATATATTAACTGCACATTCTCTGTGATGTCGTGAGAGGCATAAACTGCACAAACTGGCACTGTCGTGATGTGAAACTGTGTTGCACTGAAATTCTGAAATTGCGGAGTGACATTGCAGCAATAACACTGATCACGAAGATTTAAGTACACATCCAGATTGACCACTTTTGACACACAAAAGGAAATATTACTTGGGAAAAAGAAGCCCTACTGTGCTGGAATCTAATGAAAACGTGAATTATTTAACTAAGCCAGCACCACTAACGACAATAAGCAGGTTGTTCATGAATGGTCAGCATGACTACAAGTTCGGCAAACAAAAGTCGCACCAATTCACACTAAGTATGTGTTGGCGAAGTGTAATAGCTAGGATGTCGATCAAGTGACCCGGGTTTAACTCCTAGTCCAACCGGCACATACATCCACCGGATCTGTTATGCAGTTCTCTATGTTGCGTTGAGTGTAAGGTGGACAAGCGATCGGCTTATTAGGTTGTCTTTGTAAAACAACAATACTTTATGTTTACATACAAGTTCACGTCAATCGTCATGCCTGAAACTGTTCTGTCAAGATGATCGCATGTGATCATGACATCATAACTAAAGCTGCAGGCAGGGAAGAAGTCTGGGGTATTTCCCGTAAGGGGTATAATAACTTTGGGATGCTGGGGTTACGGTAGGGAATCAGCTTCAGGGTTCGGGGTACTACCAAGGTGATTTCAATCTTTTGAAATTATTCAAGTTTACTTGCTTTTCTTGCAGCATCGACGTGCTTTGATAGGAGCACTGGCTGCTCTGGTTGGGAAAGAAGCGGCGAATGCCAACGCAACCCACGTTACATGCTGGTCTATTGCAAAAAGAGCTGCAAAGTGTGCTCAACAGTAACAAAATGCAAGACCAATCCACCTGTTGTTACTAAAGCACCAGTTCAAACTAAACCCAAACCAAAAACCCCACCGCTTGTCATCTCGGTTGGGAAACGAACACAACGAGTGTCAACTGTTGCTCCTCCACTGCCAAAAACCACTGGTAGGAGTACAACTGGAGCAAAACCCAAGCTAGTATCTACTAAGCCCATCACTGCAAAACCCCAGGTCACCACCAAACTGCCGGCCACTACCAAGCCAGCATTCACTGGTTCACAAGGTGCACCATAGCTCAATTTCAAAAGAGAGTATCAAGAGTCTTATTTTCAATGTCTCAATGCATTCTGTATTTTCATTCCTTAGGCGGTTGCCACATCCCTACTCCAGTTGGATTAGAAAACTTCATTATTCCAAACGCAAGACTCACAGCTTCTTCGAGTTACAACCAGTGAGAATGCACTCAATCACACATATTACCCAAACAACATTTTTAATTAGCTTTCGAATGAAATCTGACGATCATTAATCATTATTTTGATTAAATTATTAATGTTTATATGATTTGCAATTATAGAAATGTTAGATAAACAGTCAAACCTGTATTAGCAGCCACCTCTATAGAGCAGCCACCTTTATATAAAGGCCACTCTTCATAACCCCTGAACGACAATTTCTATAGAAATTAACCTGGACAGAAAGGCCACCTGTCTGTTAAGTTCATTTTTATCAGATCCCAGAAGTGACCGTTATAGACAGGTTCACTGTATTTGAAGATTATTTCCGACGTTGAATAGACATTTGATGCAATGTAGTTATTTAACGTTTGGGTATGGTTACTGAGTTGTAATTGCCAATCGCTCAATGATTGTTTTATTCCGCAGCTGGCATGGACCTCAAGAAGCAAGACTCAACTATGTTGCTGGTTGGAGTGGTATCGGGGCGTGGTGTCCAGCCACCAACGACAAGAACCAATACATACAAGTTGATCTCGGCAAGAAAATGAATCTACTGGAAGTTGCAACGCAAGGTAATCATCGACAAACAGAGGTTTATAGTTTGAAGGACCATATTGAGATCCATTTAAAACCATACATGGCCAGGCGCCAACATATCTAAGAAACCTTGTAACCATAAAAAACAAGTCTAGTCATGCGCTGCGATCTAAGAAAGGCATTTTGTTAGTGCCACCCAAGAAGAAGATACTTGTTACGTTCGGTGGGCGCGTATTCAAGTCAGCGGCGCCACAGCTGTGGAACGCACTGCCGATGGAAATAAGAAACGTAACATCAATTGACATTTTAAGAAAAAAAACTTATCTTTTTAATCAGCATTTTAACTTATTTAGTTTATTAATTATTTTGAACTTTTTTGCATTCTGGTTGTAATTAGCTCATTGTATATCAGGTTTCTGTGAGTTTGCTCGTTACTTGTCATTTTATCCATTGTAAAGCGCTTTTGATCTGTTGTTGTAAAAATCTCTATATAAGAAATAAATCATTATAATTAATTATTGATTTCTCTGTCGCTTTGACTACGTATAGTAATTTGTGTTTGCTCAACTGGTCAGTGAGTTGTTATAATTTAACACTCAGAGAAGAATTGTCTTCATCAAACAATTTAGAGTCATTTACAACATTCCTCATGCGAATAAGGCATTTATTAACGAAGCTGTACTACACGGCCACAACACTACCATGTCATCTGAGGCGACGTTTTCTGAAGTTTTGAAATAATTAGTGATGCATTAATTATTCGTATTCCCTCCCTTGGGTAATTAATTAACATATTTAGAAATGGGGTCACAACTGCATCGCAGTGGAGTGTCATGATTTCATTGTGATGCTGACATGATAATGTAGATTATTATTCCATTGAGATAACAGTTACCTGTCTTATGCAACCACCTGTCGTGAGTGACCACCTGCTGTGAGTGACCACCTGTCTTAAGTGACCACCCAAGGGACCCATGAAAAGGGGTTTCTTTCCATAGGTGGAATTGTAGACAGCCAACATAATATTGTTCATATCCTTTTTAAGATGTGGTCATTGAAAGCAGTTGGTCACTAAGACGATATTTGATTAACAACTTAACAATCAACCATTCTACTGCGCCCTTGTCGCATGATATGACCATGCATTAACGAGGCCAAACATGAAGCAATGTGGCCAACAAGACAATCTGAGCTAACGTGTAACTTCAATATCTCGCTTTGCAGGTCGTCCCGGAAAATCTCTCAAATTTGTCCGACGCTACTACATCTCGACCAGTTTAGACGGGACGACGTTTACCGAATATAAATCATCTCCCAAAGATGTTACGAGAAAGGTAAATCGGTAGAGACTAACCGTTGACCAAGCCATTGACAATCTCTGTCTCTCTCTCTCCTTCAATGAGCTGCTGTGATCACTGACAATGGTTACACTTATATAAAGAACAAATGTTCCCCAAAGACCACTTTACCCTCTCCTCATAATTCAAGTACAGTGACACCTGTCTATAACGGTCACATTATTTTGGGGTTATAATGAGTGGCCTTTATAAACAGGTGGCTGCTCTATAGAGGTGGCTGTTCTATAGAGGTGGCTGTTCTATAGAGGTGGCCGCTAATACAGGTTTGACTGTAGGTTGAAATCATTACAATAATTCCTGTACTGTATACACAGTCAATATAGAGGCTTATTCTATAGTTTCACATTGCTCTGCCCTCCTTTCGACCGCTTACTGGCAAACATTTCAGGGTATACCCTTGTGAATGAAAACACAAACACAATCTCACAAATCCAATCAAAGCTAAGAAAGTGGCCAAATATCATGAGATTCTAGTAAACATTTCTGTTAATAATTTTGATTGCCAGTGATAAAACCAAGCCAAGATGGCTCCCTTCAGAACCAGTCAGTGCTTCAAATAAGATGTGGTTTACAATTGTGAGGGTCTACCATGAAAAATAGATTACATAGTTTCACTGATTTCTCTAGCCGTTGGATTATTTTTGTTCTCAATCAATTGTATACGTCGCTATCACATAAAGCTTGCCGTTTTGTACAAAGTTGTTTATTCTATGTTGAAGGAGTTCACGGCTAACTCTGACGCAGACACAGCAGTGTCAAATGTCCTAGGACGTGTCATCGCCGCAAGATATGTCCGCCTGCATCCGACAGATTGGCACTCTGGTATATGCCTCCGAATGGAGCTCTACGTTTGTTCAAAATAAACCATTGCATGTTTGCTTGCTTTACTAAACTATACTGAAACAAAACAGTCAATGCCGTGGCTGGTTTAGATATACCGGTACGTAAGTGAACAAAATACTATGCAGATCTGTAAAATTTCATTGATTAGAAATTAAACTTCGGGAATGTATTTTAAGTCTTTGATTTTGATGATTATATTATTATAAAAAGCTTTCGAGTTTCCAGTTGTGGTCACTTTACTCGTCTCTACATACTGTTTGAGGTGACGTCTCTTATTTTAGAGATACTGTGCAGGAATAGGATTGCGGAATTAATCTCAATCGTGGTTCAGTCTTGCACCAGATTCGCTGATACTCAAACTAGTAAACAATTCCATAATCAATATTGATAATAATTTAATGCAAGATCTCATCGGCTCTAGATGATGTAAATAAGTATTCTCGTAGGCGAGAGAAGCTAACAACTCACATGATTACATGCTATTGAATAAATATGACCTGGGATAGCTTATATAAGCCAACGTCGTTAATGCTGTATAAAGAACCAAGCTTACTAATGACTAGCATCCATTTTCACTTTGGTAATGCTTGGAGCAAAATTTGGAGATCCGATTGCATGCAACTTCGATAAGATTCTGCGGAACAGTGAGGACGACCCGGAAGAAATTCGGATATTGAAAACACTGAAATATGAAATCAATACAATTGAATAATCAACAGCATAAAGGATTATTTAATGTCTCCATAGCAACCACCTTGTAGTACCACTGAAATAAAAATGTGTTGAAGAACTGATTTTGTGTAATGGAGAGATCGATAGCTACCGACACAAGGAATCAACAAACACGTCTTGCTCAGAGCGAATCTCACAATAACTCATTTTACTTAATAACACATCACACCATATAACACTTGCATTACCGGAACTAACAACTGTTTACATACAGTGACACTTCCGATTGAACCATTACAATTATTACGTCATTACTATTTCAAACAAAATGTACATAATATTGCTAAACAACTTACAAATATTTATAAATAATGTGGATAACCCTACTTTAAACTAAGGTAACTAGCGCTGAAGAGAGATTGTTAAAATATTCCACAGGTGTCAGGTGGTAACCACAGAGCCTTTTCAATATTATAACTATGTTCAGCTTCATTGGTAATTGATGACAGGGGCAGGGGATGCATATGTAGGCCAGGGAGCAAATACTAGCTAGTGACCCATGGATCACCTTACAGAAAACTGCATCAACAGGTCTTGCTATTGCTTGCTTGGTATCAGAAGAGATTGTTTCATTTTTGCCCCTTGCAACCTTGTCCCCTAGAGATGCCGTCAGACGATAGAAGTATGAAGTACCCTATCCTGTCTCTTGTCATTAGGGACTCTATGGACTTCATTAGCCTTTCTTCTTCCACTGATTATCAGTATGACAGGTGGTGCTTGTATGATGGGCTTCTTCCTCGATTAGGTAGACACAGGTTTGCAACACCAGCTATTGCTTCACACATTAGCTTGCCCGCCTACCAAGCACCAGCGCCCGTCTGAATTAATGAGTTTAAAACGTTTACATTTAACTTGCAGATATGATAATAAATGAACGCTCATCCTTAAGCATCCTGTGAATTTAAACTGGACTGTGAGAACTCTGTGAAATTGCCAATATCATATGAAAAACTTGTAGAATTTGAATGTTTCACAGTATTTCTTACCCGTAAGAAGAAGTTCAGTTTTGTGTAGAAAGCCCAAGGCAGATCAGCCAACATCAAGGCATCTATAGCTACCATTACTAACCTCAACAGTTTTGAAGGTATTTCATCGAAAGATTTCAAAATAAATAACCCAAATAAGAAATGTTGTTGCATTTTCGCAATGGCTCGAAGGCAGTTTTCCAAACTACAAATGGCCACACAACAGTGTAACAACTTACAGTGGCTGGCAAACAGAATACAGATTGGTCTTCCATCAACATCTCTGTAAACTGGATGTCATCCTGGAAGCCTGTAAATTTATCCATCTCAATACCAACCTGTAAAATATAAATTGAGTGAAATGCATTAGAAAAGAGGGTGTGTGATGCTATACAAGCAGAATCGTCTGCTCTGCTTACAGAACTGTATTATTTATACCAACAAAGAACACAATAATAATTTATTGGCATATGATGTAAACCGTAACTTCATGGCACAAGGATTTACACAGATGAATTGCAACAGACATGAATAATATATATCACAAAGATGAAAATAAAAGGCAAAGAACTGACAACAGCAATGAGGCACAGTTGATTTTCTTGGACTTTGTCAGAGCTGGATTAGAGAAACAAGGAATGCAGATCCAGGGATGTGACCTGCAGTCATAGAGGCTGTTCGTTGGTGTGCTGGAAATGTCCTTCTTAGGCACCTGGGGATACCTGGGGGCATGTTCCCACTGAAATTTTATCAGGCGGTCATTCACGACAGGTGGGAAGTAGCGAACTACAAGTAGTTAGCTACTTGTAGCGAACTACTTTCCTGTGTAGCGAAGTAGTTTTTGACTACATTTTTCAAAAAGTAGTTGCAGCTGTAGCGAACTAGTTTTTAACGAAAGAAGTGTAGTTTTTAGCGAACTACTTTTTGATTTAGGATAATCGCTTTAGCTACTTTTTCCACATCCATTAGCATCTAGATTTTAAAAATTCCGAGACGGTAGCACAGTGTTTTCTGAAAACGGCTTGATATTTGACACCTGCATACTGCCCACTAGAACTAAAGAATTGGCTTAAAAGTAGCATGATAATGCCAATGATTGAAGTCTTGTGCGCATAACAAGCTGTATATTTTGTGAATAATGATGAAAACCCAAACTTCTTGTTTCTGATTGACTTTTTAAGAAAATGAAAGTAGTCAGTAGCGAAGTAGTTAGCTACTTTTTGGAAGATGTAGCGAGTAGTTGTAGCTAACTACTTTATTTATCCTGTAGTTGTAGTTGTAGCGAACTACATTTTTAGAGAGTAGTTGTAATTGTAGCGAACTACAAAACTAAAGTAGTCAATCCACCACTGGCTACTTGAGACAGCTTCGACAGTACTGACAATGAACATTGTCATAGAAAATAATCAATGCTTATTTCTCGACATGCATCTCAGTTGCTGCCAAATATATGACCTCTCAAAGCAGGTGGTCACTCAAGACAGGTGGTTGCATCTTCAACTCAGCAGAACCTTGGCCTGTTATTGAGTTTCTTGATTATAATTTAATAAATCATTAATCGCCACAGAAAAGCATATTGTTCCATAGAAACCTCAAATATCAATGAGATCTCCATAGAATTGCAAACTAACAGAGAAACATCAAGCGTACTCTCACCATCATATACATAGCTCCACCAGGCATGATTGGTTTGAGGCCGGGAATGGCAGACAGCTTCTCAAAGACCGTCTTGGCTGCATTCTATCCAGAAAAGAAATGACTTGAAAACCAAAGCTGCTCAATTGGGTTTTGCAAATATCGAATCTCATCCAAAGCAGTTCAGCATATTGCTCATGCATTTCATACCGTGTAATTACAAATTATATAGCCACTGGCATCCTGAACATGGAAGCAAGCAAGCGAAATTGCTTAGAACAGGACGAGATGGCCGTACTGGTCCACCACATTGGCCACAGGTAGTAAATGCAATATCTTAATGGTGTGTTACTTTGCAGATTGGATGTTTGATTATCATTCAGAGAACACAGTCAACTATCGCTAATTACAGTGTAACTCGGTTAATATCACCTCGGATATTACCACGTCTCGGTTATTGTCACGGAAAATGAAATTCCACTGGCCAGTCCTTAAGCTTTTCTCTTATTCTACTCGGTTAATATCAACTCGGATATTGTCACATCTCGATTATTATCACGGACTTCCAAAGGATTTTTATGTTTACACTCGCTTATTGTCACGCTTTCTGTGATTTTCCCTGGTTAAATTTGTAGGCGCCGCAATTGTCGTGAAAGGAAAAGTTGATGAAGTGTTTTTCATTGTGTTCGCCTCACTAAGCTTGACAAATCCAAGAAAATGAGTCTTGTGTTGCTTAAATCTCTACATAACAGCTCTGTTTGATGTTGATACAGAGTTTGCTGTTCTATGACTTGCTTTTGTTACTGTTTGAGCCGTTGCTTCAAAATTGGAGGTCTGAGTATGGGACTCGTTTACTGTCACGACTAGAATAATATCACATTTTACAATTTTCCCGAGGGTGTGATATTAACCGAGTTATACTGTACTATCTAAAGAATATTGCATAGTGTTTGATATCGGATAGTTCGAATTTGCCCACTTTAGGATCGATATTGACATATCTTGTGTCGGCACTGATATACCCTTAATCATGTTAAGCAGTAGCGAACATTTAAAATCCATAAAGAACATTAAACTATAAAACGTTTATATCTATGAAACTGAATTAAAATTGTGCTAAGAAGTGATACAGTCGAACTTGCTTTATATCCCATCTCGCTTATTATCCCACAAAGCCAAGTTCCACTTATTAGTTGCTGTACAAACTCTCATATTCTTACCTTGCTTTATATCCCCTCACATAATATCCCATCTCGCTTAATATCCCGTGACTTTCTTACAAAATTTCCTGCTGAATTCGCTTATTGTCCCGTTTAAGGGTGCATTGCAATGTATATATACTTTTCGGAACATTTTGCATCGAGGGACTCAGACAACATGTCACTTGTTGTTCAGCCAGAGTCACTGGTTACTTGTGTTACTGTTAAAACTAATGATAATCTACATCAACTGTTGTTAACTGAGATGTTCTTCTTTTCCACTGCAGAAATATTTACTGAAGACGACATGTTAAAACAAACGAAATGCTTGCTTATACTTAGTCTGGTGAATATCCCACCTCGCTTTATGGGGCCCACTTTTAGTCTGGACGACGGGCGGGATATTAAGCAAGTTCGACTGTACTGTAAAACTGATATTGAATTATATTGAAAGAATTCCACAGCTTTCAGATCAGATCGGAAAACATCGACCTAAATTCAGAGTATACCGCTATAACTGCATCGAATCAGGTCGGAAAATGCCAATATTAAACAGCACTACTAGAAACACTTTCTAAGCACGCAATCGCTCAACAGAACGTACATGAATCACTGAAACATTCCTATCGAAGAAACTCTGTGGTGTCTTCTCCAGGATGGATGGTAAGGCACCCTGGATGATGGTGCACGGACCAAGTATCTTGGTGGCATTTCGCGTCATGCCAATGCGAACCTACAAAAAAAGATAGAATAGATACCATCCAATTCATATTAATGGGTGGTAAAATTCATATGCCAATACAATGAAACCTGTATTAGAGGCCATCTCTATAGAGAAGCCATATGTGTACATAGGCCATTCTTCATAACCCTAAAATGACACTTTCAACAGAAATCAACCTGGAGAGAAAGACCACCTGTTCATAAAGGTCATTCTTCTTAGGTCCCAAAGGTGACCGTTATAGACAGTGTTTGCGACAATCTGGACAAAACACTGTTTTGTATATATTTTATAGAGAGTTTACACCACGCTTCTTTGTTTATGTGTATTCTGCTTGTATAATCACGGTTCCGTTTCTTGATTGCTTGTAATTTGTCTTTACGTAATCATTTGGAATAAATATTGTGTTACTAATATCAGCTGCATTAAATTGTATGCTTTTGTAAATTACAATGAGGTTGTTCGAGTAAGTCTTGAGAGAAGCATCGCCTCATCTGATCGTTGGATCATTGGATCCATTTGAATTATTGTATCATGGTAATCGTTGCTGGACGATACTACACCGAAGGTACGTCGCCTGCTCGATTGCGACAATGTTGTATTTATGTTCGATTGTACATATTTATATTAATTTGTGTTTTACTATTACAATAGAAAAACCTGTTGGTCGGGTTCAAATTGGCTTGATCTGATCTCTGACTGACTGAGTCTATCTTGGTTCTCAAATCGCAAGTACAGCCAGCAACAACCAATGTAGGGCTTGGTTTGCCTATTACAGACAGGTACTGCAAAAGGTTTTGAGTTCCATTGACTTACAATGCAGCGAAAACAGCTCTTTCCCTTTGTCTTTTGCTTAACTTAAGCTTGAGATCATGTCCTCTAGAGGAACAGTGATTGTCAGCAAGGTAGGACAATTTACGATAAAGAAAAGAAATGGTGTTGTAGATAGTCTGTAGTTTGTCGATCCCCGACTAAGCAAGTAAGCAGTATGTGACCCTCGTCAGTGGGATGACATCATCTTAGTAGACACACACCTCATCAAACTGATGGTCTCTGTCGTAGATCAGTACCCAACCCAACCTCCAGCCTGGAACAAGGTACCTGAAAAAAACAACAAGAGAAGCGTCTGCGCTATTATCTCGTGATGTGATTGCACAGCCTCAATTTCATTGTACATGTCCATGATCAGGGCCGGTTTATCCAATAGGCATTCAAATCATCAGACTGCACAATATGAAATCTTCTCCTGAGCGCCACTGAATTACTGCATCCTAATTTGCTGGTTGTGAATGTAAGCGTTTTGTTTTCTGACATGCCAAGTAATGGGATTTTAACAGAGCTATAAATTTTCAGAATAGTGCCATGTCAATATGAACAGAACCCTGTCCATGATTGTCATGTCAAATGTGCATGTGTTTACAATTAAGCGCAGTCTTCTTCACGCCCCCACTTGTGAGTCATGACTAATGCTGAATACATTGCAAACCATTTCATGGGGCTTGTGTCTGCTTTCACTTCAGTTTCTGTCGGAACAAGCCATTCGATTACCCGATACATCATTAACAGTTTCAGATACTGCCACTGGCAGGAGCCTACTCAAACAACTTGGCAAAAGAGAACCCCAAATTGTGATTTTGGCAATACCGGTACACACGTTTAATGCCAAGTTGTGTCGGTATGGTCTAGTGGCTAGTAGGTGTGGCTGCTAGTAAGGCATCCTGAGTGCAACTCCAAGCCAAAACGGTACGTATATTTGATGTGTTTTACGTGGTTTTGATTGTCAGAGCCCCAATGAAGACAAGCCATCAGTTTCTTAGGCTACCCTCTTAAAAATTTAAAAATCCGATGTTTTACATGTCTGCTCCTCGTAAATGTAATTCTGGACACCATACATGTTATTCCTATTGATCACAAGTACTGTTAGTTACATACAGTATGTCATAGCCTCTAGTGGGCTACAGAGTGTTTAGTTGAGGTAGAATTCTACGTCACACCAGGCCTCCTACCGTTTAGAAATCGCTCCAACTGACAGCACTGGTACAGTTGTCGTCAAGCTAGCAATTGGAATGTATTCACGTCCGGGAAATACCTTCGAGCAAAAAAGAAGAAAAATAATTATCACAGAAAACAGTACATTCAAAATTAAAAGTTGCAAAATTAGCAGACAGTCTCTTTTAAAGAAAACTATAAATGAAAATATTCAAGAATAACAAATATTTTGGAGCCCTTCATTGAATTTTTCTCGGGTCTTCCTTAATAATATTTGTCCTCCTTTCTAATTGGAGATATATAATTATCATCACCTAATAGTTATTGTCATAAAATGATCAGCTTAAAAAGTCTTTAGAATCAAGACGTACAGACTTCTATACCATCTGGTTGAGCCGCCCTGCGATCAACATTTTATAAAAGATGTCAGTAGGAAATGTCACGTCACTGTAGTTGCCAGAGAAGCAGACACGCCAATGGCTCGCTCAGAGGCCAAGCAAAAAAATTAAAAAAATCTATACAAATGCAATTTCTAGTGAGAAGATCTGAGAACTGTTCCAATCTGTATTTTGTGTTTTTCTGTTTATGTTACTTATTACAGTCAAACTTGTATTAGCGGCCACCTGTGTATAAAGGCCACTCTTTCATAACCCCAAAATGACACTTTCTATAGAAATCAACCTGGACAGAAAGGCCACCTGTCTATAAAGGTCATTTTCCTTAGGTCCCAAAGGTGACCATTATAGACAGGTTTCACTGTATTAGTGTTTGACCCAAGGATGCTGGTCATTTGCAGCTAGTCATATAAAAACAAATTACATCTTACAAAATATGCATAGATTTCATCACAGACGATTGGTAGTCGATGCTTCTCGGCAACTAGGATAAAAACACGAACCATGATCATCATCATATCAAATGCTGACATTTTATCATCATTTCTTTTTCTTCTTCACAGCGGCATATGCCGATTGGCCCGTTGGCGCCCCATTGCTGCAATGGGTTCAGATCGTCTAACACTGTTGTCATGCATGACTGGTTCTACCCGAGTAGGACATTCACAATGAGATCTTCCACTGTCAGACTACATGACCCTGCCACTGACTCAGCAAAACGAGCTCTGGGCCTAGCCGGGCCACGTCGATTCTTTTCGGGCAAACCCATCAACATCTCTTTTCTTGTCAATCTACTGTTGTTCTACATAACTTTCCATCAAGCAACAAAATGCATGATTTTAAACAGCTTTCAAAAGGATAAAGTTCCAAAATATCTCCATACTATTAGCGTTAACGGCCAGTCCATTAAGTTTCCTCAAGGTAAAATGGCCTGCTGTTCCATCAAACAGGCAACATGCATCCTGCCAACTCAAGTCTTGCCAACAACATTTGATCAGCCACGCCCTCCTTTATCCCGTTATCCAAACAAGCTGCTAACAATGATCCTCGATTGTGGCTCTACCATTTAGTCCTAAACCACTGCAGACAGGCTAGCTACCCTCTGCCACATCTGCCACAATTACATATTTCAACAATATCCATTCATCTATTTTCCATCAACACACCTAATCTTACATCCTTACAGCGGGATCGGCAAATGGTCTATCAAATATATGTTATGGAATGCAAAAGCATCCATCTTTGTCTCATATAGGCTCATGATAAGACCATTAAAAGAAAACAATACAAACCAGCTAAGATATCCAGAAGATGTTGTTTGGAAAAGACAGATCCACAGGGATTGGAAGGATTGTTTACAACAATACATTTGGTTCGTTCGTCGATAAGCGTCTCCAGATAGTCAAGGTCAATTTCCCAATCTTTTTCCGGCTGAAAGCAACACAAAGAATAGACCATTATATGGCATAACAATAAACGACGAGAGCACAATACAGCGAACCAGTCTATAGCGGTCAACTCTCTGGGACCTTATAAAATGGCCTTTATAGACAGGTGGCCTTTCTGTCCAGGTTGATTTCTATAGAAAGTACCATTATGGGGTTAGGAAGAGTGGCCTTTATACACAGGTGGCTGCTTAGTAGAGCTGGCCGCTAACACAGGTTTGGCTGTAATCAGATCTTAATTAGACAACTAAATTAGACCTGGCGGCTATCTCGACCAATCAACAACATCTGATTACACATTAGTTAAGCATTTCGATAAGGAAAACAATATCATGTCTCAGAGCAGATGCATTGACCTTATGCTATGAAGCACAATGACTCGTTAAAGCCTTACATTGTTAGGTCCGTACTTTATAAAAGCTATTAAATATGTCGGTTATATTCTATAAATAGCGTTACTCGCTAAAAAATCCAATTCAATAAGTTCTGTGAGTTGTTACTGTTTACAAATTTAAAAGAGTTAGCTAGTCCATAGTGACAATAAGAACAACACGGGAGACGTAAGGTATTTGTCATGACATGATTGACGTCATGTGCGGCAAGATCTACATTACAACATAACCTGACTTAACAACAGTATGACATAATATATAAGATAGAATGATAGCAGCTACGATAGCATTACGATAGAAATCAGATATAAACTTACCATGCAAACACCGCACAAAGTAGAACGTATCAAGCTATCAATGTTAGAGCTACTACTTGAAATATCTTCCTAGCTTGATGTCCTTAGCGAGAGCAAATATGCCTCTTGGTGCAATATTCTTCTAAAATTGGCTTTGGCTGCACAAAAGCCCGGAGAGATTTACCAGTTGTACATCCGTATTTCTACGTTTCTGCAATGGTATGCACCTACCAGAAGGGGATATAGACGGTCTTCAAAATTATTCCCACCACAGATGGTCTTATATAATGAGAATCCTGGTCTTGGTATGAGGCAATTATCTCCTTCGTTCATAAGCGTACAAAGAACCATGTCGATAGCACCGGAACAACCACCCGTCAGAATGACATCCTGCAAAGATACAAAAAATAGGGTTTGTGATGCTATCATTCATTATTTCCTTACATTTCCTGTCATTGACGCAGATATATTCTGCATTTAGATAACTTTCAGACTGTAGTCGCGGCCATCACCTTGTCAGTTAGAGGTGCACTTGGGAGAGAAAAATGCCGTGCCACCGCTTCTCTTGCAGGTTGATGCCCTGCAATGATATTCACAACAATCATGTCATCAAATGAATGCATTCTACTCGTAATTAAACTGATATGGATTAGAAGATAAAATCACAAATTTCTTAACAGATGAACGTCAGTATTTATTGCATTTGTGAATCAGTAAATGATGACTATGATGTTATCGCAGCCAATGGAAAGACAGACATGAGCGGCGTGAAATGTAAAAAGTCATTGAAAGCAAAGGTTTCTTTATAAGTGGATTTTGCATATTTCTGAGTTCCGACCTAAATATGTAGGGTTTTACGACATTTGGACTGCTTAAATGTTTATATATAAACGGCATTCACTATCTGTACTAATGGGTTGCACAATGCAAAGTGACCGTACCATACCACATGACGGAATTACAGTGGTCAGTCCTGCTCATTTAGAAAGCAATACAGATTTTGAAAAATATTTTCACTGTCAAATGTGATTCATCTTTTTGTTGTTCATACGATTCTATAACATAGTAACGCTTGCATGTGCCTTTATCTTCAAATTAAGCATTTGAAGGTTATTTTGAAATTGGCAAGGAAATCAATAACGGCAAAAATCTAGGAAAATGAGTGTGATATAGAAATACTTTGCGCATTTTAAGGCACGAAAAGAAACAATAGAAATAATAGAATGTATTTCAGTTTCTCACAATCTGATAAACTGAGAATGTATGCTTGGAAATCCAGACAAAACATAAGTACCAGTATCTGTCATCATTTCACGCCTAACAAACTGTCGATCGTCCCTTGAATTTGAATTAAACGCTGCACAAAGAGATTTTTGAACCAAAACGCTCAGCTCTTTCTAATTGGCTTACCTCATTGGACCGATACTGTTGGTGAGAAGATTTTTGGGAAAATGGAACTCAAATCAGATACACGAATAAAACTTTTGATAGAAACAAGTTGATATGACTGAAAGGCACCAACTCAGTAGGCCGGCCTAACATAATGTCTTATGTCAGGAGAAGGAACAACAGGTGATGAGCATGCCTATTTTCTTGAGTTTTACAAAAGAACATTGACACAGCGCTAAGGCAAAGAAATGCCATGTTCTACAAACATGAAGGCTTCTTTTACAAACCTATAGAAGGAGCATAGCCATCAAATTTCTGTGAGCGGAGGCTTTCTTGGACTGCATCAAGAATTTCAACAGCAGGAGGAAGATTTCCAAAGATAGTAGGATCACCTATGAATCGAAACAAACATAACTTAATGTTTGAATACAATCAAACCTGTATTAGTGGCCACATCTATAGAGCGGCCACCTGTGTATAATGGCCACTCGTCATAACCCCAAAATGACACTTTGTATAGAACTCAACCTGAACCACAAGGCCACATGTCTATAAAGGTCATTTTCTTCAGGTCCCAAAGGTGACCATTATAGACAGGTTTCACTATACCACAATTACGCTAAAGCCTACACGGTCAATGTAGTATAACCAGAGCTGTAAAATTACTGCCATTTGAGTAATCAATTACAATTACAATTACTCAACTCAGGTAG
>OFHS01000629.1:937-38115 GCA_900245855.1 Calvadosia cruxmelitensis
TCGAGAACCCATATGTGGGTTTCCCGCACGGAGAGAAAAATTGACGCGAACCCATATATGGGTTTCCCGCAGCCAAGGGGTTAAATGATACACCCTCAGCTATACTAATGTCATATGATGTTGTTGACCTAATTCGTAGTTTGTGCATTGTTAATCGGTAATTAGTGTCACATGATTGCTTGATTATCACGCTTTCCAAAATTCGATAAATGTGCATTTATCTATGCCATCACTTTTGATTCAAAATATTCTATTGTCACAACCCGTTTAATTATCACTTATCATTTGTAACAAGACAGACACTAATGGGTAACCATGACAGCAGCTATAAATTTAATTATCTTATCAGATTATCAAGCTACTTCACACAGAAGGAATGCGAGGTGGAACACGCCTGATGTTCATCGCTGGAAACCGCGTTCTTGACAAAGTCAAATTCTGTTATAATAATGAGCGTAGTCTGACGAAGCTTCTCAGGTCAGTTGCAGTCCTTACACATTTTTGTCTGTACGTTATCCAAGTCTCTATGCCAAGCATGTACAGTCAAACCTGTATTAGCGGCCACCTCTATAGAACAGCCACCTTTGTATAAAGGCCACTCTTCATAACCCCAAAATGACGCTTTCTATAGCTATAGAAATCACCTGGAAAAAAGGCTACCTGTCCTTAAAGTCATTTTTCTCAGGTCCCAGAGGTGACCATTATAGACAGGTTTCACTGTACTATGCTATCCTAGTACACCCACCCTCTGAATATCATATCAAACGGATTTCAATGTTATTTATAGCTCTGGACCAGAAGATCATGCTGCGTCTGTTGAGAAACTCATGAAGAATTCGAGAACAACTCTGAAGGTTGGCATAGATTTGTTCTTTACCTCTTGTTTGGTATTCCATAAGAATGATAGTTTTTTGTTACACGGCCATTGCAGTATTGCTTAGTTGGATATGACTTTGTAGGAGGACAAAAATGGAGGCTTTCACATTCCATAACATGTAATTGACAGATATATTGCTGGTCCTACGACATGGAGAGATGGCAGAGTTCCAAGGAGTACATATGGTTGTTGGTGCCAGAGCTCTATGTCGTGAGACACAGTGTAGATAACAGGACATATGGTGTTGTTAACACAACGAGGTACACAGACGGCCAAGAGGACAATTACGAGATGACACGGCTACAGATTCTTGTAATGACGTGACTACACAATGACGACATCAATTTCACATCGACCACCCGTCAACCACTGCAACTTTGCAGTGCAATGGTAATGGAATAATCCAAGTGGATTCTTGTGTTTATAGACATGTAAGAGCTATCTGAAGGAGATTGCAAGGTTTGAGGCGTCTTCACTCAAGACACATGCAATCGAAAGCGGAGCTCTTTGCCATCACAGGTAATTGACAAAATGCAGAGCTAATAGCTGCACAACTAATAGACCACAATCTAAGGTGGAGTGTGACAGTTACTAAACTGGAATTTCATACATTTTTGCATGATTTAAGCAAGTTTTCATGTATCTGATTTGCATATATATAAATGTTAGTGAAATGTCACAGGACTTTACTATCATCATTATCAGCTAAAGCGTTCGCTCCTCGAGGAAGCGTAGCTTGATCATTTCTTTAAAATAAGTTTTATAATGGCCGTTTGCCATCGCTCTGTGTGTGTGGTCATGACAATCACCTCTTGCTGCATCAGACCCACCCAGTGTAGATCTTCTGGTAATTGTTGTTGGTATATAGACCGTGGTTGTCCGGGTCTGCATTATTCAATTGGATTATGTATGGCGGAGCATAAGTGCCAGCGGGATGGGTTGGTCTGCTGATTGCGCAGAACTTTAATGCATTCCTGGATATTAACCCTTGTCCTGCTATTGACGTGTATACACGTTTTCAAAACAAGTCAAAAGTAGCAACATATAACCAATCAGATAGTTAGTCCCTAATGATCAACCAATCAGCAATCGATAAAGCGACTTCAAGTCTCTGTTTAATTAGTTTTATCAGCAGGACAAGGGTTAAGTGATTTTAATATCATTGTATTATATCAACAATTTATGTTGCACTGATGTATATGGCCGCAGCCAAGCCAATCTATTTACATACGGTGACTTGTTAGCATCTGATTATGTGTGCACTGGTGTTTCCTTATCCGATGTAAGAAGCCGTAATTTGTGAAAACAATCTGTTGATGCATGTGTTGTAAAGAACAGGAACGGGCTGTTCACATGAAGAAATGCCTATATTCTAGATTAACATCTTATATTATCATTTGAGTAGGTAATCAATTCGTCGTATTATGTGATGTTATCTAGGGAGGACGGTGATCAAGATTACATTAATGCCTTTCTGCAAGAGTTTGGCTCAGATTCGAAGGCAAGTGTAACTGTTGGTGTACAGTGAACCCGTCTATAACTGTCATTATTCGGACCTGAGGAAAATGACCTTTATAGACAGGTGGCCTTCCTGTCCAGGTTGATTTCCACAGAAAGTGTCATTTTTGGATTATGCAAAGTGGCCTTTACACACATGTGGCTGCTCTGTAGAGGTGGCCGCTAATACAGGTCTGATTGTATGTTAATGAGCAGTCGCAAATTGCCAAATTACCAACAGTGCGGTCACCAAAAGTTCAGTAGCTGTACCTCTGAATTACATCACTGTGCACTTACATTTAATACGGATGAAAACGAGACAGACTTGGAATAGAGGCTAGCTTGACGTTGTCGTAACACATACAACAATTGTGTAGTACACCTTTAACGTAAATTCCCACCAAATAAGCCACATTTCTAGAACCAAACTGTCAGCCCAGCTTATACAAGATTGACATTTTAAATGTGGTTATATGAAATATAAGCGAAGTTAAACTCACACCATTTGTTCGGCAGCATCTGAGATAGGGAGCCTGGGCCCTAGTCTCAGAGATCACTGGTAACTAGAGTCGCACGTCAGAAGAGATGCGCGCATATCTAGATCAAGTCCCGCAAGGCACTTCCATTCCAGCTTCGGCCTGACTCCTGCTAGTCACTGCTATTCGCTCGCGATACCATTTGCCACTCGTCTTGCTTATCAAAAACAAATTACTTATTATACTGGGTGGGATAAGTATGGTGATAGAGTTTAACATACATTAAATGTGCTAAAACTGAAAATTTGAGGGAAGAAATGAAGTGTTGGCTGTACAGTGTAACCCCGTTAATATCACCTCGGTTAATATCACAACCCGCTTAATATCACTTCAGTTTTAGAACCAAGCTCTGTCTGAATCAACTATTTGTACCTTCTTAATATCACGACCCGCTTATTATCACGAATTTTGGCTGGAAAAGCATAGTGATATTAACGAGGTTTCACTGTACAAACGAACGACCTGTAGACGGTAGATAATTGCTGAAGCTATTACAAGGAGCAAACGGCTACGTCAAACTTGCTTAATTTTGTCTCTTCTATTATTGCAAGGATGTTCTCTTATGCATTTCTGTCGGCGAGAAGAAAACCGGAGGGCAATTTGTCCTCATTGGCTCAGATGCACGTCTCCAGTCAGTATCTAAAAGGTAGGTTGGATTTTCCTGCATTTCTGATTACTGTGAAATCTGTCTAAAGAATCAATCATCCTGGGGACACATGAAAAATGGTCTGTTAATCAATGCACAGGTGGCAAAGTATATTTTGAACCTCGAAGAATCTCTTGTGAGAGGTCTTTTGAACTGGTGGTCTTTGAACACATGGGTGGTCTTTCGTCATAGGTAGTCTAAGACTCAGCCTGGATTGCATTTACAGTTTCTTACACACAGGTGTCGCTGCTCATTACCACATTTTACATTTAGATGTGTTGACAATTAGTTCAAAATTCAGAAATGACTTTTATTGTCATTAATTCTGTGTATAATGCTGGAGGGCATCGATGTATGTAAGCTTGCATCATCATTTATTATGAAACCCAATCGGCCATTGGCTTTTTTTCCTGGGGCACATGCATTGTAAAGCAGGGAAAAGTTACATAATGTATAGCATGTTAACAGTAAATTGATTTTAAACAGTTTAATGAGTTTATATGCAGGAAAATTATCACAAAATAATAGTCCATAGGAATTTAACTGATGCAACATGAACAATAGGCGACATGCAAACGATGCCAACAGAGACCAATCATGATGAACAGCAGACGAAAAACAGGATGCAACGAGCAGACAACACAATAACGAATAAAAACCAATGACTTGCACAGGATGACTTTCTACTTAAACAGGCGTTGGTTGATGTTTCTTAAGGTGCGTAGATCGATATTAGACATGTTGATGTTGTTAAGTAGATATAATTATATTATGTAATTGTAGCAAATACGACAGGATAACAAGCCCGCCCAAAGGCTCGAGAGTAGGCTACAGATTTCATGAGAACAACGTTACAAAATACAAGACATTTATAGGGACTGACTGAGGTTGGGTGTTTATTAATGGTCTAAGTGCTGACGTAAATGCTTGATGAGACCGTAAATGAACATCAACTTTATTTTACCATATTATACAGGTTCCTTCTTTTGATTTCTTTATCCGTTTCTGAAATCTAAAGTTAAATTGACAATCTAATTAATATTTTGGCAAGTTCTTCAGTCGTCATGCTTATTTTGAATGATTTGCTGATTTGCAGTGTTTGCGACCTACTAAATGCCAAAGGCGGTGGAAAGAAGGGAAGATTTCAGGGCAAAGCAGCCAACTTTTCAAAACTAGAAGAAGCCCATAAAATAATCAAAGCAAGTGCCGTCGAGTAAAATGGACCTCCCAACGACTGCTGAAGATAATCTAGGTAGCTAACGCAAGCTGATTTGTAGTTTCAAAACCAAGCTCATTTGTAGTTTCAAAATAAAACTGTACATTTTATTTACACAATTCAAGAATGGATTCTTAATCTTGAAAATATCAAGTATTTAACAAATTGTTAAGACTCTTTTGTGGAATGTCCATCCCGTGATTGCTATATTGTCCATGGTAGCATCATTGTAGTTTAAATAAGCATAGGTTGTATGCAGCAGAAGTCATCCATCGTCTTTGTGTCTGAATTCGCAGGCGCTGATGCTGATACCAGGCTATCTACATGGCAATATCGTTGACCCCTTAAAAGCACAGAATATGATGAACCCTTCCACTCTGTTTAATTTAATTCCTCTTTTGATACTTTGTCGTTTGGTTCCAACGCTAGCAGCTGCTGCAGTTCGTCTTTGAGACTAATCAAAGTAAACAAACAATTTTCATTAATGGTAACTCACGCCACGGCTCACGCTACCAAGAAAGTGGCACCATTCTTTGCTACAATGCAACCTCGTTAATATCACTATGCTTTTCCAGCCAAAATTCGTGATAATAAGCGGGTCGTGATATTAAGCGGGTACAAATAGTTAATTCAGACAGAGCTTGGTTCTCAAACTGAAGTGATATTAAGCGGGTTGTTATATTAACCGACGTGATATTAACGGGGTTACACTGTACTCAAGAAATCAAGAGGCGTCATTTCAGCAAACCTTGTAACTCACCTTTCAACCAAAGGATCGTATTGTTTCGATATTTCACTTTTCGTTAATTCGTAGATGTCCTGAATAGTATACTAATAAAAACAACAACAAATTATGTTGAAAGTAATAATAATCAGAGAAATACTGCTAGTTAATTGTACTACACAACCTGTGTCAAGCTGTGACAGTCTGCGCGTGATCAAGGCGTTGTGTCACATGATGTTCAGTTGCTCGATTACTGCTGTGAGAGCGAATGCTCAAAGATTCTTACCGTTGTTATTCCACGAGTGTTCTTCTTTGTCACTGACCCAGCGAGCTTATATCAACAAATTATTCCTCTATTTTGGGTAATAGAACTCAAGATCAATCAAACAGTCGATTGAAAAGAAAGTAAACCGTAATTTAAGTTAAATTTATATACTAAAAATAAGAAATGAACTGTGCTTAAAGTATTTAATTAAATCAGCAAAACTTGTTCAAGAAATCTGATTAAAACACTCGATATTTTTCGATATATTGTAAAATGAAGCTCATTGAATTGACGTATTGTTTCAACACGACAAGTAGGTGGCTGCTGAATGTTACTCCATTACAACACGCACACAATGTCAACGCAAATCCCAATGAAGTGCACAGAAGATGACTTATACCTTGACGCAACTTGCAAGCCGTCGAAAGTAGTAATTTCCTTCCTCATTTCTATAAACTGGGTTCAAGTGCAAATGAAAGTTCTCTGGATCGGTGAAACTGAATCCGACTTTGGCGGGAAAAACCTCGATTTCAATCACGTACAACTGCGGCATGACACCCTGTGACAAGGAAAGTACAATTTAATACAGTGAAACCTGTCTATCATGGTCACCTTTGGGACCCGAGAAAACTAACTTTTATAGACAGGTGGCCTTTCGTCAAGGTTATTTCTATAGAAAGTGTCATTTTGGGGTTATGAAGAGTGGCCTTTATACACAGGTGGCTGCTCTATAGAGGTGGCCACTAATATAGGTTTGACTGTACCTCGATCAGCAGCAGCTAACACAAAACAAGCGTGAAATACAGAACAGAGAATAATTTTGACGACTGACCAGACTGATTTGCATAGAGGCTTCTTTGTCGCACCAGCAAGGCTGACTCGAGCGTAATCTGTGAGCACGCAAATGCTTTTCCAAACTAAAAATAAATAATGTGACAACACTGTATACTAAATAGAAATAATTATTAACATACAACAGATCGTCCTACAAATAAACCAACAAACAAACGAGTTGAAAATATCAAGTATTTAACAAATTCTAGTTTAAAATTCTAATTTTAATTTTAATTTTAGTTTTTTTTCCAAACTAAAATGCATACATTTAAATTACAATTAGATAAACATTACATTGACTCAAGAGGTGGATCGATGGTAATATTTCAACAATCACGGCGCCCACCAGTAGATTACAATACAATACAGATCTACACTCCATTTTGTTCAAGAAAAAAAGAGCATCAATAACAGCAGGCTTGAGTGAGAAAGACATCTTTACGAGGTCTAGATCAGATGTAAAATAGCAAAGCAGGTTGGACCTGTAATCAATCAATTTTACCGAAAATATTAATCAATAATCGTTCGGATTGTTCGGATTTACATTCGATTGAGTATGTGAGTATCAGTAAGTTTTCTGATCCTACATGTTGGCACGCCCGGCTAATTGATCGGAAATGTGCAAAAAGACTTGCGTTCTTCTCAGTATCAACCGTTGACTTGATTATTTATTGATGATCTATTTCTGTTATGGTGAATAGGTGTTTACATTGATTATGAAATTATACAAAGCAGTGCAAAACACCTAACTAACTATATTTGGCTGCCAGTAATTAGAGGCTGCCAAAACTTCTAATTGGATGCCAGTAGTTAGATGGATGATGAACGCTTGCGTTGAAACAAATACCTGGTTGTATCTGTTGATGGTACGGCCTGCTCAAGCATCTCGCCATCTTTCAACACAGGCACAAAGTGAAACTGCAGGTCAATTTAAACGAAGCATTGAGTCAAAGCAAAATAAATCTGCAAATGCCAGTTAAGAATGGCAGGCTCTTCAATATACAGTGAAACCTGTCAATAATGGTCACCTTCTGGACCTAAGTAAATGACCTTTACATACAGGTGGCCTTTCTGTCCAGATTGACGTCTGTAGAAAGCGTCATTTTGGGGTCATGAAGAGTGGCCTTTATACACAGGTGGCTGTTCTATAGAGGTGGTCGTTTATACAGGTTTGACGGTAGCTGTCATCCATTGTTGCAAAGATAGGATGACTAAACTTTCAATGAAAACTATTCCAAGTGTTATCACATTCTACACACAGTTACTTGTCCAATGAAATGAACTGAAGTCAAACATTTAGGCAATGCACCACCCAAAGGAAAAATTGGTCCCTTAACGCAGGTGATCACATACTACAGTTAAATATGTTATTGGATGAAAGCCCAAGGCTGAAGTGTTGCTAAGAAACTACCAATTCAATGAAACACAAGTGATCTCGGTAGTCTCTTAATAAGACAGGTCATTAAGATACGTTAGATGGTAATTAAATTAGCAGTAGCATTCCCTCAAGTTGCCATTTTGTACAGCATAGTGTGTGGCAGCATCACACTTGCAACACATAGTTGTTTGGTGATTTTTACATGCAACATGAACATACCGTATATGCACTATCTGGGACGACAGGTTCGCACAGCTTGCACAAGTCTTTCAATCCAAGAACAAAGTGGTCTTTCTGTAAAACAATTGAAGACAATAAACGTACACTGAAACCTGTCTATAATGGTCACCTTTGGGACCTGACGAAAATGACCTTTATAGACAGGTAGCCTTTCTGTCCAGGTTGATTTCTATAGGAAGTGTCATTTTAGGGTTTTGAAGAGTGGCCTTTATACACAGGTGGCTGCTCTATAGAGGTGGCCGCTAACAGGTTTTACTGTAATCTGTCTATAAAGGTCATTTTCCTCAGGTCCCAAAGGTAACCATTAAAGACAGGTTTCACTGTAGAACTTTACGTATTTGATACATCTGATAATATTTACAAAGTGAGACATACGTCTGTAGGCATTGTCATAAATGCCTTTTGAACAACAGACCTGGTACTCAGTTAGATAAAGACCCTTGCACAACCCATCGTCAAGAATTCCAAGGTAGATCTTGCCACCAATTCCTGCGTTCAAAAAGGCATTGAAAGACCTACGACAAACGATATGGACAGCATCACCAATCTTCAAGTCATCAGAAAATCGCAATAAAGCAACATGGACCACTTGAGAGATTGAAAATATATTTTTATGGAATTACCGTTTGTATAATGATATAAATTAAATTTATTTACTGTTATTTACATATAATCACGGGTCTTCTAAACAAACAAGCAATTTTGCTTACGGAATGACCCTATCGTACCTGTCAATTTAGTTATCAATGTATTATTGACGTGTGTCGCGCTCCGCGAGCCTTGTTTAGATAATCCTCATTTTCATGTAATATTATATTTTGATTACTGTGACGCGTTGCCGCTCAGTCGGAAAATGGAACGCGCGTAGAGACATCGCTGGATTAATTTGTAAGTTTTTGCATATACATTCATTATTTTGTCGTTAATTTCTTTTATTGATTCTATAACTTAGATCATTTATCTTAGCACATTTCTGTGATTGTATTTATTTAGTTCACCTTTTGATACCAAGAATCATTGAGTTTGACAACGTGGTCTTGTCGTCTTGGGTCAAATGGTTGACACGCATGCGTGGCTAGCCTGCATCTTATTAGCAAAGGCGGTGCATGACAACGTGTAATAGTACTTTCCAATTTATTACTGATATGATAAAATATACAAACAAACAAACAATGTGAATTCCATTATATCCTGGAGTAATTTGGCATGTCTTGACCACCACACTGCAATGACACGAGTATTTACAGCAGTGGAAATCAATTTCTAAAGCAAAATGTTGAGAATTCGACCCTTCGAAAGATTGAAACATTTTCTGAGTCCACAGACAACATTTTCTCGTCATTAGATTTGTGGTCAGAAGACGATTCAGATAGTCATTCATCCGGATGTGGCAACGAGCTCAAAGAGAGACAGTTTAAAATGAATCTTTCAAATCTTGATTTTCTAAAATTTCTGCTATGAAGTAAGTTCAAATTTAAGTTTATTCAAGCAATGGATAATTGGCTAGGCCCTATAAAATATAGATCTTTAACACAGGATGAAAATTTTTAACTCATTTTAACTCTATTATATTGCTAGTCTTGTTCAAATAACTCGCTGTTCTGTAAAAAGTGCCGTAGAGGCAACTGCTTGCCTGGAAACAGGACGTAGTTGCCTGGGTGGAATTTATGTACTGGCGCAAATCTGGCCTGCTGAATCCGCAACCGCGCCGGACTGGAATTTATGCACTGCGCGGCGGAGATCTCCGCCGTGCAAATCTGGCCTGCTGGATCCGCAGCCGCGCAGAATCTGAGAATTGAGCTCAGCTGCAGACATTTTCATCAGAAAAACAGGCTCTGTCTGCGCAATCCACTGCTTACCCACACTGTAAGTTTGTTATTTTGTGGCTATTAACCGCGGCTGGACCGCGCATTTTAGTCACATCAACGAGAGGCCAAACGCGCAAAATATTTCGGAAAATTATTCTCCGCCGCGTAGAATACAAAGAGTCTAGTCTGGTGTAGTTGTAGTAGAAATAGAATGCGAGTGGAAATAAACGAGATGATGATGATGAGATATTCACATGTTTACCGAAGGCTCATTACATTCTACCTTACCTTGATATTGCTTTCCTTGTTCCTTTTTTCGTGCCTGGTATGATGCACCAGTCAGGAATGTCTTGTTGGTGGAGATTTCTGTGGCCTTTAAATTCATGTTTCTCGTCCTCCTCAAATGAAACTATGGAGTCCCATTGGTAATAACGAGAAGACATCTATGCAAGCATTAATTAACGCTATTATCTTAGCCTATAGAATAGTTAGCCTTATATCTTCATGGCTTTGATGGATTGCAAGTTTTGTGGCACTGAAGTCTGAAGACGCAACATTCTCCATTCCAGGGCAGTCCTGTTGTGAAGGCCTCGAATTGCAACACGATTACAGGAGAGGTTAACTCTGCGGCCTGCGGCCACTCACCGCTCTGCCGCTAGGCGCAAAGAAGACAAATTGCGGGCAATATGCAGACTGGCCAAGTTCCTTATAAAATATCCAACTGGATATTTGCTATCTCAAATCGCTACTCAAACAGTGAATATACAGAAAATATTACTACAGTGAAACCTGTCTACAACGGCCACCTCTGGGACCTGAGAAAAATGGCCTTATAGACAGGTGGCCTTTCTGTCCAGGCTGATTTCTATAGAAAGTGTCACTTTGGGGTTATGAAGAGTGGCCCTTATACACAGGTGGCTGCTCTATAGAGGTGGCCGCTAATAAAAGTTTGACTGTACCATACAAGGATGGATAACCCACTCCTTTAGTTCCGCATTATGATTTTGACATCCCGCTGTGATTTTTCAACAAACCTAGCGCATAGAATCAGTTATGGTCACCGCAATTCAAAAGGGTACCTTTAAAAATTAAAATGACCTTTGTCGTATAAAAATATCGAAGTTCTGGCTTCCACTGGAATAACAGTCAAAATACTTTGGCAAGTGACAAGTAAGATGTCCATCATTTCTGGTATCCACATCATTTTGGCTTTAAAAGATAAATAACTATAATGTCGTAATATTGTATTTCGTTATGCGTGTTGTTGTCACCCACTGCAACATTGATGTCTCCATGTAAGGTGTAATATATGTTTTGTTCTGGTGTTGTTGTGAATATATTCAATTATTCATTGACAGCGTAGTCATTGGACGAGGTGGTCGCTCGCCATGTTTTCAATGTCTCTTGAATAATGATGTTACAATAACAAGAGCGAAACGAAATACAGTCAAACCTGTAATAGAGGCCACCTCTATAGAGCTGTCACCTGTGTATAAAGGTCACTCTTCATAACCCCAATATGATACTTTCTATAGAAATCAACCTGGACAGAAAGGCCACCTATCTTTAAAGGTCATTTTCCTCAGGTCCCAGAGGTGACCGTTATAGACAGGTTTCACTGTAGCAGCTCTACAACTCGTTAGATGGACGACAACCAGTAAAGAAACAGTTGACGAGAGATTTCTATATCGGGCTTGGTATGATCTATTTACAAATCAAACATCAGTCTGTATCGAAAAGCCCAACGGACGACATGGCTTAGTTATAGCTAGTAGTGCCTAAATAAAATTTTCACTCTTGAATAAATAAATCGCTATAGGCTATACGATATAATACTTCTACAACCGGAAACAAATTTGTCTTTCTAGATACATCATCAGTTTGATGAAAATATTTAGTCATCCGTTTGAGGAGTTCAACGGATTTGTCGTAACATTTACAATTGTGCAGTTCAAAACTGTCGTATGTGATCTTGGATCTAAAGCATAAGTCCATCAGACTAGAGTTGTGCTCTCTCCTGGCTCTGGGTAGCATTCTTCAAATGGTTGCATGTAACTACAACGCTTCTCCAGCGTATCCTCAGCATCTTGAATCCACGCCTGGAAGCAAAACATGTTGTTTATGCATGGTGAGTCCAAACAATGCAAAAGAACAAAAATATAAGCCTGCGTACATAAACTTACAAGGGACAATGTACTATACACACATAATGATTTAATTCTTGTATGGCACTATTTACAACAATAGATCAAAAGTGCTTTACAATGGATTAAAATGACACGTAAACGAGCAAACTCTCAACGCTAACAAAATGAGCTACAACCGGAATGAAGTAAGGTTTAAAAAAATAAATAAACAAAGTCAAAAATACTCTTTAAAAAGATATGTCTAAGTTTATTTATTTCTTAAAACTTACTATCTATGTAATCAAGTGTAGACAATACTAGCCTACTTCGAAAGAAACGAAACTGCGGTCAGATTGCAAAATTTTATGCAATTTCAACAAACTGTCATACGCAAATTTAGCTTGATCAAAACTGGAAATAATTTGTTCGAAACTCAAAAAAACATCAACGCAATTAAACTAGCTCAATGAAAAGAATGCACCAGAAAAAACCCAAACTTCTAGCTAGGAAATGCTTCCAAAAAACTTTCAGGACCTAGATATATCTCGGCACCAATTAATTCAGGTAACATTTACTTGCCCAATTCTGACGATAATATGCGCAAGACTAACCTAATACATTTGCGGTTGAAAGCATAAAATAGGTTACTAAATTCAAGAAAAGATGTAGCAGTCACTGATTCCTTTTTATGTGATTGCCATATGAACATATGATATTAAACTGTAAAATATAAACTCACCTGTGCAATGATGTCGCCATTGTAATACAATCCACGGTGGAGACTTGGACTTTTCTTCTTCTTCAACGAAGGGCTTTGCTCTGCAAAAAGATTTTCCATGGATGTTATAATGTGTAGCAAAATATAGAAAGGAAAGATAATCCATGGACACTATGAACCGATACCATGTGAAATCCATGTGAAAATCATGTGAAGAACCGTGTGAAAACCTGTTCACATGGTTTTTGACCATGTGTTCTAATTCACATGGTTTTTCACATGGTATTTGAAATTACGCATAGTTTTCACATGGTTTTCACATGGTTTTGGATTCATAGTGGGATGTCATAATGTGTAGCAAAACGTAGAAAGGAAAGCAAATAATATATACTTGTGTCCGAATAAGAAACCAAGGCTAACTCACAGCAATAGTAATCTAAGGCTGTGGATGATGATGAATATCGTGGTGTCGGTGTGGTCTAGAGGCTAGCACGTGTGGCTGCCAGTCAGGCGTACCGGGTTCGACTCCCGGGCCAGCCGACACATATATTCATTGTCTTCTGTGGTTTTAATTGTCGAAGGCCCTAAGGAAGACAAGCCATTGGCTTATTGGGCTACCCTCGTTAAATAAATTGACTTTCACATATTTTTTTTTCACGAATAAAGAATTAACAATTATGTGCAAAGATTGTGTTGAACATCGATGTTAGCACAGATCTTTAAGCATATTAAAATAACATTAACATTGGGCTGTAGATACTCCACGGCAATGACGACATGTAAATTATAAACAAAATCTAAGCATCACAAATAAACTCTGAACTAGAGTGTCTTGTTATATTTAGAAGAGCAGCTAATTAAAGAATACCCAATTATCAATAAAAGATTCAGAGAAATTGTACAAAGAAAGTTCTTGGATATCTGATTATTTGTAATTGGCTATCAAATGAAACAGAATCTGAAATACACAATCGGATTCAGCTACATTATAAATATCATGACACACTTAGCGTTGCAATGAGGGGTCCCATTTCCCCGCTTCCCTGGTCTTTAAAAATTCCCCATTTGCCGCCGGGGGAAACCCCGTTACTTGGCCCTTGGTTGCAACTCTAGCACACTATGATTGTGCGTCACCCCAGAATCAGTGTCATCAACATAGAGTCAAGTTGTCTTGTCATATGCCTTGTCTACAACAGTTCATGACAAAACATTGATAAATTAAACTTACCTCTTTTGTGGTGAAATCCTTTTGCTGTTTTGACCAATTGAACAGAGCATCCAATCACCATAACAACCGGCCACAGAATATATATCAGATAAGAATACCAACACGATAAATGACTGAAGTTCGCAAGAAGCATGTGATACGCGTGACTCGTCATTTGGAATTTGTTGATGTAGAAATCCACGGAAGACATCGCCAAAACGCCACTGAAACTTGTTATGTAAACAATCATTGCAGGTCGTTGATAAGAGAAACAAATTGCCACCAGAATAATGAACAATCCACCAACCATCCCCAGAGGTATCCAGATGTAATCAATAAAATGAAACAGATCCACAACAACGAGAATGCTGCCAGCCACAAATATTGCCTGCGACAGGGACAGGAAGACAATGCCGACAGGTAGTAAGAATGCTGAAGCAGATCCAAACACGGAGCCTACAGCAGCCGCAATGACTCCATTTATAACCAATGATAACGTTGTTGTCTTCAATAGTACAATGTGCATAATAGTTCCAAATAAGGCCAAAGACTGAACAAAACAAGCAGCTCTGAAAATACGATAGCCTGAAAGAAAGAGAACGATAATATTTGAACATAGATTTGTTTAACAACCTTGGGTGATCCAATAACCTATCGCCTTGCCTCCCTTGGGGCCTTCGAAATAATGCATCATCGGCAAAAGCAAATACTTAATGATTTTATTCATTTCTGATATCCATAAGTTACAGTGCAACGTTTTTAAATGGAGCAGAACTAATAACAATGCAATGAAAAAAAGTTATTTGTAACTTAATGGATTTCAGAATAAAGTCAACAGCAACAACAACAACAACAACAATACAAAAACAATTGACAGACTGCTTGAGCTGAAAAGGGTAAAACATTCTACACCTTTAACACCTTACAATGGGTATAAAGTATTTTGCTTGCAAACGCAATTGGAGTATGAGCAGGACTGATGATGCCTTCCTTTCAGCCACAACTCCCACAAGCAAGCATTTTCCTAGCCAAATTTGTCTTTCATGCAAGCAGGCAATGCGTGTGTGCCCATCTAGTTATCGAGCAAGCTCCAATTCCAATTTACATTTTATTGTAATTTCAAAACTACAAAAGCATGCTTCAAAACTAGTGAAAAACAACACGTTTAGTTTCAAATTTCAACTTACCAAACAATGCAAAGAATATCCCTAGCATGAAGCTTATTCCAAAGATTATGGACAAACCAATGTCGCTGGGTAATTCAACGGTAAAAGAGTCGCAGCTATCGCTTGTAACACCATTCCCACTGTTGTTCTGGATTGGCATGAGCGTGGGTGAACTTATGTTGGTTGCCATCGTTGATGTTAGCGTTTGAATTGTCGAGACAATTATCGTCGATGTTGTCGTTGTTATATTCCTAGCAGAAGTAGTAGACACAAGAGTGGACGCAGCCGTCGTTGTATTGAACAAGGTCGAATTCATCGTTCTAAAAGGCACAAAAATAACCAAATACACCCACAAATTGAATACGAAGGACCTTGCTGTCTCACAGTATGAATTAAATGAATGGTTGACCACATGCACGGCCCACCGGTCCGTTACTTTCTGGAGATAATTCCATGAAACTTTTTGGCTCTGCCAAACAATCGCCCGGAGCAACAGTATCCAACTGACGCAATCTTACTAAACTACAAAGGATGGGAAGCAAGGGACAAAGGCAATCGTCGAAATATATCTCAAAACTCTTCTTTGAATCATTATGTTTTTATTAAAGTGCCCAGATTACAAGGACGACATATATAGACCCAAAGCCGGGTTGATGTAAGTACCAGCAGGCGAAGTATTTCTGACACTAACGTGTTGTTTGATAAACCGCTTCACGCGAGAAACATCGTGAGCGACGAAAACTTGTTGGCAGGGGAAAGAAAGGGATTAGAATTCTTCGAATTGAAACTATTCAAGGTGTTGTCAGAAGACAGGCAGGCACTTGGGTGATTTTATCAGTGCCACGCGATCTTTTTACGCCAATGGCTGAGGGCTATTGCCACAACAATACCAAAGGAAAAAGGCAAATTCTTCAAACAACAAGCAGTCGCTTCATATCCATTCGCAAAATACAACAATCAGCCTGTCGTCCTATTCTGGAAGTAACAAAACAGGCGTTGCGTCAAATGTACAATACATTTTGATTTCCGATGGCAAAATATTCAGATAAACACTGAAATACCAAACAAGTGCTTTCAGACCGACAAAAGACACCGCACAAAATCGAAAAAGCTACCAATAAATTCAAATTTTGCGGTAGGAGTAAAGGCTGGTTTCAATCAGATGTAAAGACCAAATTCAGTAAGAATACAGCAGATGTTTTGTCGAGAACCGGCAGAACTATTGATAGCAAATCGGTCAACGAAAATAGCACGCAATCGGCGCGACAAACATAACTTTTGTCAACTACAACTATCAGGAAGTCGACTAAGGCAAAAGTAACCCTTCGCACCAATGAACAAATTTGATGTTTTCAACACATTGGGAAGTGGTATTATAAATGAAAAGATAAAAACAGGTAAGATTTAATGGAGGAGAATCAAAAGAAACTCGTGGTCATTTGTAAACTGCAGCCAGGTGGTGACCGGCCAGAAAGAAACGTGCGAGAATCTAAGACACAAATACATACCTTGACTAAACAAGTGACACCGTTTCTTTTCCCCAACGCGAAGCAAATCCAGTCAATGACCAATTCTTGTGTAAAAGCAGTGAACCAAAATAAATATCAATCCAAAATCAAAAGTTCTGCTCTCACAGTTATAAACCACCGGCTGAGAAAACACGCGAAGAACTTTTGCTTCCTGTCAGCAACACGTCGTAATATTCTAGAAACGAATCAAGGCATGACAAAGTAAGTCGTGGGCTGGGTAATCGTGATGTTTTACCGCCGATATGAGTAATGTTGACCTAAGAAACGACGGTGGTTTGACTTCTTTCGTTCGTTGGTAGCAAAAATGAAATCCCGCTCCGAAGCGATGATCAGCAGATTGATTGTTGTCTGACAGCCAATGGACCAATCACAAAGCAGACAGCTGTCAACAGACACTCCGTGATCTCCTCGTGAAATACACACCGATCTGCACAGATCTTTCTTTCCGATAAAACCCGTTTCATTGGTAAGATTGTTGAGAGATAAAGCAATAAGTCACGCCAAGGGCAATCAACGAACAAGGCAGCAATCAAGAACGCGTGCATATATTTTGCAAACGAAATCAAAATCCTTTTGTATGATAATATCCAACAAAATCCTATTGTCCAAACTAACAATGATGCTAACAGTGTGACGCAAGTGCAAGTCTGCCCGTTTCGCATGATGGGCGCTATAAAATAAAATAAAATTACGATGTTATCAACGAGAGACCTTGCTCTGCTGCTGCTCTAATAAGAAACTGATTATTCCTACTTCAAAATGACATCAAACATAATATAATAAATATAGAGGCTATAAATCCAGAATCAAATAGAAAGAAAAAATATCATAATCTAGCTGCTGGTTTTGGTCAACGAAGTTTTTCTAGCTAGCGAAAGCACGCATGCAGGAGGAATTTAGACCCCCAAGTATTTGGTTTAATAAAGTTTCTTCTTTATTGACAGCGGACTTGACAGCGGTTCGTCTACTACTCCATCGTAGCTAGGATTTATGCCGCAAAAATTCCCGTCAACAGAAAACGATAATTGACATATTCACACAATAGAATATTGTGGTAATGCGAGTAATCTTCTAATCATATATTGATCTTCATGTGCAAATTGAAGGCTGTTTGCAAATCTCAAATCACTTTGAAATCTCCTAATTGTCTTGTGATATTGTCAACTTTGCAAGCATCGTTTATACGATATCAAAATAAATTTAAAAGGGGAATTTTGCAAAAATTCAAAGAAATACATAAGCGAACCCTAGCAGAGCCATTTCTGCAAAAGCGTCCCTCCATGTTTTGCAAGAAGATAGAAGCTACCGTATTGATATTTCGTTTCAGAAAATCAAATCCCAAATCCCAGTAGGCCTGTAGCCCTGTACAACGGTGGTCGACCGTGGTTCAGGATTTCGCGGGCTTTTGTCGTCAAGCAAATCAACCATAAAACAACTTGCTTGAAAACACAAAGAAGAATGTAAAAAAGAAAGAGATAAATGAAACGATTTTTAATATAACAAAATGCCTCTAGCTAATACTGTACAGTACAAATTTTTCTAATAAGAACACAGAGAAATCGAGACACAAGAAAAACTCGAGGCTCGGTCAAAATGTATTGAGTTTCAAAGCACTGCCCAGCAGCTGTGTACACTCATAAGCGGAAACGCACGAAAAGGTCACGTACTGTACTGTAATGTACTAGAAAGCTCAGTCACCAGTAAAAACTCAGTATTTCTCATTGATTTCATTCAGCCTCAGCACTACAATTCGCCATTGGACCAAGCGCAGTCCCAATGCATGACGGGATACACTTGTTTTTATAAATGTGACTTTCAGCTGAAATCTACCATTTTGACAGCCAAGAACAATCCTTGAAATTTACCATCATTGAAAAGAATAAGGCTGATTGTGTTGCAAACAAATCATTTTCCTGGGGTCTTCACCTTTGGCAGAGGTCAATTCATTTATATACCGACATGCAGTGGGACTGCGCATGGCGGATTGTCGCTCGACTGTAAGGGTGACGCCAGCAGCGGGAGGCTATATGGCCCGTCCGTCAACCTAGCCCCCTAAGGGAATATTAAGCTCATAGTTGTGGCAATTTCGTCCACAATCGCGTTCAAATTAACGCATTTAATAGAAATTTACGCTATTTGATTCGCCCCTCGTCGGGGAAGCCTAGCTCCTATAGTCTGAAACTTTCTGGCGCCACCCCTGCGCTCGAGGTTTGCAATTTCTGCTTGAAGTATATCTTCTGGGTTCTAATCTGATGTACTGCTGCGAGGCCAGCCTCCAACTCTCTGACTTTAGCTTCAAATGTGGTGATACGAGACTGATCACATAGCTACTGGTTTCCTTATTTCCAGATTCAAGTTTGGTGATCCTCCAGCAACTCTGTGGCAGGACTTTCCAGCCGCTCTTCCAACTCTGCCTTTAGGGAGTTCCTCTCGCCTTCAAACATTTCCAATTTCCATTTTGAATCGCTCGTTGATCAATTTGATGGCGACATGAAAGTCTTCCATCACTGTTTCATTATTATATTGACATCTCAGTTGTTGTAGAAAGTACTTAATTGTTATCAACTAATTAAGTAAAACACCCAACATCCAAAACGAATTACTAATTGAAGAGTTTCCATTGTAGGAGTATCTTGATTGTAGGTGAAGGGTATGTCCTCTTAAATGATAATTATTTTGATTTACTAGTGACGAAAAGTATATGTTTAAGGACATCCACAAGATTGTTCAACATTTTTATATAGTATTCTATACTAAGTTCCAGCATATCAAGATTTAGAGTTTGGGGACAATAATTTTAGGATTTTAATGAAATTTATCCATTCGATGCAAAGTCGTTTGGTAAAACGTCAATGCAGTTTTTCAACAGCTAAGTGACAAAATTAATACATGGACAATTGAATACTATATGCGGCAATAAACATTAAAATGAATAAGATATGTTAAGATATCTTTCAAAGGATGCAGAATCTACACCAGATTACATGATTCAAGAATATGTCTGATGTATGTTATTTATGCGCAGATTAGAAGATCTGGATTGCTTAATGATAATCATTTGAATAGAAAATAAGAACGACTATAAGATTTAGAAATGGTTTTAGAACAATGGACAGAGAATTTAATTAACACAAAGCACACAAGATGAAATAGCCAAGAAAATGCATCAAAAATTCAGCACGCAGCTTAGTTTTATTTCTCAACAATACAATCTCAGGGTTGTTGAGTATTCGCTTAGTGTTCCTTCTGTCGCTGTTCTTTCACTTGTCGCCGAAGGATCTGTCTGATTTCATTTGACATTTCGATCTCGTGTTTCAGGTTTGCAATCTCTTCTCTGAGAATAAAGTCAGATTCTGTAGGAATTTCTTTGCTTGAGATGTCAGCTTTCAAGTGGTTGATTTTGTCTTCGAGGCTGGTGATGTTAGATTGATCGATTATTTTCTCATTCTCCAATTCATGAATTCGATCTTGGTGGTCCTGTAACAATTCTGTGGCAGCTCTCTCCAGATCGTCCAATTCTCTCTTCAACGCCTTCTTCTCGGATTGGATTCTATCGACTTTCTCTTCAAAATCCACATTAATCAACCTGATGGCGATGCCAAAGTCTTCTACCACAGTCTTATTGTTCTTGACATCTTGCTGCAGATCATAATTGTTGCTTGCCAACTGGGTCTGTAATGCAACCAAACTTTTAATTGTCGATTGATAAGTTTTTAGTTCGTTTTGCTGCTGCCTCGCATTCCGTTGTTGTTTGTGGAGGGCAATTCTGAATTCAGCAATTTTGTATTCTTGATCTAGAAGGGTGCGATGGTAGTCGGGGATGTCGGCTTCTAACCCTTCCCAGTTGATCGGTTTTGGTTGAGAAGGTTGACGACCAAGGCAGCCGAGAAAACGCCTCCTCCGTTTCTTCATGCGTTTCATGGAGTTTTCAGTGATGAGCTCGAGGATTTGGTTTTGTTTCCTGACGAGCAGCGATGTTGTCTTTGCTTTCATCTCAGCCAATTCCATCTCCTTAGTCGCGGCATACTTTTCGATTTCGATGAATTTGCCCCTCCACATTTCACATTCTTTTCGCTCGTTGGCAACGTCTTGCTGCAGTCTGATGATGGTTGATTGCAATTCAAGACATCGTTCATCCATTTGGGAAACTGTCAAAGAGTAAGAACAATCTAATGTAAGTTGCTGTTCAGTTTAATGAAGGCAAGAGGCGAAACATAACTCCTGACACAATATAAACAGCAATCAAAGCATTTTGTTCATAGTACCTTCGAATCCATCGACTTCATCGCCATTGATGGTAGCCAAGTCACCACCGACATCTGCACACGAGGGCACTTGGACACCGTCGTCTTGTGTGCTTTCCATGGATGCAAACGTCTGAGCAAAAAGAAATCACACATCACTAAACAACGAGGTTCACCAATGTCACTAATTAGCGATGCAAATGAACATGATCTTCCGCTTGAAGATTTCAATCAATGTTATACTGAGATGGATTGAAATTGGGTGGTTCATTTCTTACCTTCTGATCCACGCTAGAGTCTTCCGAACATATTACAACCGATAGTCTCTCACTATTTCAATCGAACTATCGATCAACGCTAACTCAAACAGCCAACGCAAAGTCTCTTGCAAAGTATCTCCGCAAAGTGACACTTTTTAGAACGGCGCAATTCCATTTATGACGTCACGATTGGAGCTAGCCTCTGATCCACGCCTGACTGTGCACTAGGCTCCTTCTGGCTCAGCTACATAATTACGTAAGGGCATTTAGCTAAGGTTGACATTAAGCCCCAGGTGCTGGAGACTTTCGCTGCGCCACTGACAATAACTTTCGTTGCTTGTAGGATGTTTGCTCTTTTCTTAGTGTGGTGCAATTCCTCATCTTTAGTCATAAATGCGATAGTAAAGCGTACACGACTTGCTGTTTGTATTCATTGGGCTTTGAATCCTGAAATAACTTTGCAGATCCAGATGACGCCGGCAAAATGATTAGAATGGACTAGTCTAGTTACTTGATGAGATTCGCCTACATTAGATACCGATGATGGTTCAGTGAACTCAGTGCGCCACCGAAGTCTTGCTTCTCTAGTTAAAGTTTGTTACAGCGTGTGTAATGGGACTGCCCATCCTACATTCAATCGCTATTTGAACGAGTAGAGGGCAAAACTCGATCAGTCGCAAGGGGTGACTTTGTTGCACAGCGCTACAAAAAGAGAATTGGAAAATCATCTGCAATTCGACTAGCTGCTGCAATTCACAATTCTCTCCTGAAGTCACTTCCTCAAATCACATCGGCCAAAAGCAAAAAGCCGCTTTTAAAATCCCTGTCATCTGTTGACTTAATAAGTATCACGGAAAATGTTTTATTCCTATGATACCGCTGTTTTAATGTCATTCCTCTGATGTTTGGATTATCGTGGAGTTTTTATGTAACGTTAAGTAATTCTACTTAGCTATTAAGTAATTAGTGTATGATTTTAGCCTTTTATATCTGCCTGTTATTTATTCATATGTTTTACTTGTTATTCTGTAAAACATACCCCTATGTGGTAACTTCAGTGCCATTGGTTCTGCAGTTGAATGCGAGATATTTTGAAATAAAGTTTTCATCATCATCATCCTCAGATACGGAAGGCAGAAATACGGGCTTGTGGGTTCCATTCGTTTAAAGGAATGGATCCACTGTAAGGGACCGCTCACTATTTATGCTCAGGGTTGTTGGTACCGAAGAGAAGCAAAAAGTTTCATTTTTTTCTATTTTACCCAGCCTTCAGGTAGCTAAGACAAAAATCACAGAGAAAAGAGATCTAAAAGAACAATTCTTATTGACACCGATTGCTATTAAAACGCTTGGCGCATTTGGCCCATCAGCCAAGGCCTTTGTTGAAGATCTAGGCGCTAGGATGAGTGGCACGAGCAAGGTCGAGTTCATAGCAAACTTGAGCTTGGCCATCCAGCGCGGGAACGCCGAGAGTGTGCGTGGCACATTCGCCAAAGTTGAGTAATCGTTTGTATTAGTGTTTTTAATTAACATTTGTATTTAAATAAAATAATTTTGTCCTTGGAAAAAAAAGACAAAAACTATCCAACCTCTAAAAGTTACATCATATTCATATATAACAAATTGGGGACAGAGCAGCAGATAGTTTACCTGTTAAACTGTTATCACTGTGCATTAAATTATCCATGCAACTTCCAGTGTTGCCAACATTTGAGTTACCCAACCCGCTTCTATTTGGTACCAAAACGGGGCATAGATACTGAGCGGTCCCTAGTCTGTGTATGTGTGATCTGCGTATGGAAGGGGACTGTAGCCCCTCGTCGGGGAAACCTAGCCCCCCCTATAGTGGAACCTACAGCTTCTCTATTGGGGAAAATTATGCTCAGCATATAGCTGTGGCAATCTCGGCCACAATCTTGTTTAAACCAGCGGGGTACTTGATAAATCCAGATGACGAGCTAATTGGTGCATATTATGAGGCCAGCCTCCAACTCTCTGACTTTAGCTTCAAATGTGGTGATACGAGACTGATCACATAGCTACTCGTTTACTAATTCCCAGATTCAAGTTTGGTGATCCTCGAGCAGCTCTGTGGCAGAACTCTCCAGCTCTTCCAACTCAAAAAAGCTCCTCTCGCCGTCAACCATTTCCAATTTCTATTTTGAATCGCTCGTTGATCAATTTGATGGCGACATGAAAGTCTTCCATCACTGTTTCATTATTGTTGACATCTTTGCTTTATAAACTTCTCTTTCCTTCTCTCTTATGTTTTATTGTATTATCCTTTTCTTCCCGTATGATTTCTCACTCTTATACATTTGTATTATTATTTCTTTAGACTTTTAGCATAAAATTCGCTACTGCTGTATATCTTGAACTATCTTAGAAACATCATTGTAATACATGGGTCTCCCAAATAAACAAGCATATGTGCTTATGGGATTTCCCAGATCGATTTCAAGTCTGTAATTTGTTTGTACTGTAATTTTAACTATATGTATTGTACCTTAACTTGAATTGATCAAATAAATCTATATATCTATCCATCTATCTTAGTTACTGTAGAGAGTGCTTAATTGTTGTTTGCTAATTTGATTAACTAATTACGTAGAACACCCAACATCCAAAAGGAATTACTAATTGAAGAGTTTCAATTGTAGAAATAATTATGTTGATTAATTGTAGTTGAATGGTATGTCCTCTTAAATGATAATTTAATTTACCAGTGACGAAAAGTGTATGTTTAAGGAAATCCACAAAAAGGTTCAAAATTTTAATATAGTATTCTATATTAAGTTCAAGCTTATCAAGATTTAGAGTTTGGAGACAATAATTTTAGGATTTTAATGAAATTTATCCATTCGATGCAAAGTCGTTTGGTGAAACGTCGATGCAGTTTTTCAACAGCTAAGTGGCAAAATTACAACAAGGACAATTGAATACTATATGCGGCAATAAACATTAAAATGAGTAAGATATGTTAAGATATCTTTCAAAGGATACAGAATCTACACTAGATTACATGATTCAAGAATATGTCTGATGTATGTTATTTATGCACAGATTAAAATATCTGGATTGCTTAATGATAATCATTTGAATAGAAAATAAGAACGACTATAAGATTTGGAAATGGTTTAAGAACAATGAACAGAGTATTTAATTAACACAAAACACACAAGATGGAATAGCCAAGAAAATGCATCAGAAATTCAGCACGCAGCTTAGTTTTATTTCTCAACAATACAATCTCAGGGTTGTTGAGTATTCGCTTAATTAGTGTATCTTTTCTCGCTGTTCTTTCACTTGTCGCCGAAGGATCTGTCTGATTTTATTTGACATTTCCAGCTCGTGTTTCAGTTTTGCAATCTCTTCTCTGAGAATAAAGTCAGATTCTGTAGGAATTTCTTTGCTTAAGAGGTCAGCTTTCAACTGGTTGATTTCGTCTTCGAGGCTGGTGATGTTAGATTGATCGATTATTTTTTCATTCTCCAATTCATGAATTCGATCTTGGTGGTCCTCTAACAATTCTGTGGCAGCTCTCTCCAGATCGTCCAGTTCTCTCTTCATCGCCTTCTTCTCAGATTGAATTTGATCGACTTTCTCTTCGAACTCTAAGTTAATCAACTTGATTGCGATGCCAAAGTCTTCTACCATAGTTTTATTGTTTTTGACATCTTGCTGCAGATCATAATTGTTGTTTGCCAACTGGGTCTATAATGCAACCAAACTTTCAATTGTCGATTGATAAGTTTTTAGTTCGTTTTGCTGCTGCTTCTCATTCAGTTGTTGTTTGTGGAGGGCAATTCTGAATTCTGCAATTTTGTATTCTTGATCTAGAAGGGTGCGATGGTAGTCGGGGATGTCGGCTTCTAACCCTTCCCAGTTGATCGGCTTTGGTTGGGAAGGTTGACGACCAAGGTAGCCGAGAAAACGCCCCTTCCGTTTCTTCATGCGTTTCATGGAGTTTTCAGTGATGAGCTTGAGAATTTGGCTTTGTTTCCTGACGAGCAGCGATGTTGTCTTTGCTTTTACCTCTGCCAATTCCATCTCCTTAGTCGCGGCATACTTTTCGATTTCGATGAATTTTCCCTTCCACATTTCACATTCTTTTCGCTCGTTGGCAACGTCTTTCTGCAGTCTGATGATGGTTGATTGCAATTCAAGACATCGTCCATCCATTTGGGAAACTGTCAAAAGCAAGAACAATCTAATGTAAGTTGCTGTTCAGTTTAATGAAAACAGAGCGAAACCTAACCCATGTAACATTATATGCAGCAATCAAAGCATTTTGTTCGTAGTACCTTCGAATCCATCAACTTCATCGCGATTGATGGTAGCCAAGTCACCACCGACATCTGCACACGAGGGCACTTGGACACCGTCGTCTTGTGTGCTTTCCATGGATGCAAACGTCTGAGCAAAAAGAAATCACACATCACTAAACAACGAGGTTTACCAATGTCACTAATTAGCGATGCAAATGAACATGATCTTCCTCTTGCAGATTTCAATCAATGTTATACTGAGATGGATTGAAATTGGGTGGTTCATTTCTTACCTTCTGATCCACGCTAGAGTCTTCCGAACTTATACAACCGAATTGCCGCTCACAATTTCAATCGAACTATCGATCAACGCTAACTCAAACAGCCAACGCAAAGTCACTCGCAAAGTATCTCTGCAAAGTGACACTTTTTTTGAATGGCGCAATTCCATTTATGACGTCATGATTGGAACTAGCCTCTGAGCCATGTCTGACTGTGCACCAGCCTTCTTCTGGCACAGGTACAGAAATACGTAAGCTACAATAAACAACAGCGCAGCAAAGGGGGACCGTCCAGGGTACCAGAGGGAGGCTGTGTCAGAGTAAGATTGACAACTAAATTCTTGCAAGGAACCAAATATCTGTCTTTCATGGAGCAGCAGTGGACGAAGGAAATCAAGACGAAGAGGTTGTCAAATGCTATTCTGCAATGGTGCAGCTCAAGTTCGCTGCCTCCATAGCTTCTGAGGCGTTCCCTAGTTATGTAATCGCCATATATCACAATCGATGTCAGCGTAGCCACATCAGAACGAAGCTTCAGCAAGTTTCTTAAGAATTTCTGATGATATTTCTGAGAGCAACAATGGAACAGGAACATTTGTCGAGCCTGGCAACTCATTAAAAAGTGCCGAATTGCTGGAAATGTAGAATGTTTTGACGGTGATTGAGGCAGCTGCATCTCGTATAAAGTCAGAACGGTAACTTTTAATTGTGAGGAATGTTTAGTCATGATTAAGAAGGAGTCGGTTCTAATCAGTTCTTGAAAACATGCGCTGCTAGACGCAAAGTTGTAGATATGCATTATGCAAGCTCCGTTTTCGTACTTCATATTGTATCGAAGTGTTGCAGTTGACGATCCTATACTGTCTAAAGGGGGGAGGGGGGCGACTTTATCCAGGGCGCCCAGGGCGCTGAATACCCTCGCTACGGCACTGACAATACAATAAGTATTAATTTGTCTGTTGTAGGATCTTCACTATTGTTTGTTTTTCAAGTGCGACGAGATTCGAATTGTACTTTGACGCGAAAACACTGGCTCATCAAATCTTACACTCTCTAGAACCCCAAATTGACACTTTGTATAGAAGTCAACCTGGACAGAAAGGCCACCTGTCTATAAAGGTCATTTTCCTCAAGTCTCAAAGGTGACGATTGTTGCTACATTCTCTGTCTTCATGACGGGCAATTGCTTCTTGGGTTTTTCGATTTCAATGGATTCGCTGATTTAAACATTTAATTATTACAGGAACGAACTGAATCGTACCAGTACCAGCAACTGAAATGTATAAATCATTATTTTATGCAATCAATTGATATAAACGGATAACTTACAAAAGTAATTCTGGTAAAAATGTCTAATACAATATAATGGAATTAAAAAATGCTTAATACACCAGCTATACATTTCTAATGAATTTTCCTTAAACTATACAATTTAAAAAACCTATTATAAAACTATACAACCTAAAAAACCTATTATAAAATTATTCCTAAAAACTAAAATTGCAATCATGCTGTTCATTAAAAGTATCACGGACACTGATGGCATTTCCTCGTAGGATGGCAATGCTCAATCTTTGAAAAAATGACACTTAGATTTATTCTTATCGCCACGTGCCTAAACACAAGTGTATCCCGACATGCATTGGGACTGCGCTCAATGCCAGTACCTTTGTTCAGACAGAGAAATGTTACATCAGCTCTTTGTCTGTGCAGAGAAGTTCGACTGTAGGTATTGCACCCATTGCACCAACTTATGTATGCGGGCACTTTGCCAACGTCATCAGCCGCACAAGAGCAGGTACCAGGTCCGATTTTGCCATAGCTTCACTCAAAAAGAAGTGTGACAAGGATTCGGTGGCACGGTTGGCAGGAAAGACCTGGAATGTAATTGCAAAGTTAATCCCGGACATTTTTAACCCTCGCACCAGTAAGGCAGCTTTTAGAACGTGTTGTGAGAATTCAGAATTTACCCCCTAAACAGCGTATAGAGACACCGTGACTTTCTTTTGTGTTGCATTCTTTCCTGATTTAATATTTAATAGGTGGATATGAGGCTGTCTCTACCACTGGCCCTCCTATCAACAATTATAACTCAGTTAATGCAGTTTTTGACGTAAAGTTTTCCTTGTTGATTTAAATCGCATCTACAACTGGTTCTGTAATTGGAAAGGAACCTGACAAGAGTTTGTTTGTTTGTTTGTTAGGAATGACAATGGGTTTCGGTCATAAAAGAACCAATTGACCACACACGACAAAGGACTAGAGACACACCCCTCGGTGGTGATGAATGGAATTGAGCATGTGGCGAATCGCCGGTACCATAACGAGCACCTGTGTCAGCGAAATGTCGACACGGAGAAAACGCAAGCAGCGCACGTGACGTGATAGATGGGCAGAATGCAGCGTGTATCGCTGTAATGTTTGTACCTTATTGTAGTTATGCTCAACTGTGTTTCAGAAAGACCGCATCATTTGTACATTTCATTTGTACAAGCAACCGCAAGTGAACTACCAACGCCGGATGGAGAAGGTGTGCCAGACGGGTTGGTCCAGGGCGGGTCCAGCAACTGTGACCTTTGCACTCGCTTTGTACAATCCACTCCGCTTGATAATGGCACCTCCAAGGGTTGAGACCGCTCTATTTTGGTAAAAGCGACTGGTGGTATGCTCGCCAAAGAGAAAGTATGCTGGAACAATATAAGATCACATTTACTTGGTTTTATCAAGCGACTTGCTTTATTAACCGCAATTTCATTAAACGACTTTACTCGTTTCGAGAGCCCCTCAGTTTACGATTCTCGAATTAGTACGAATAATCTATTTTACGATTAAGTACTGTGCTCCATCGTAGTTTGAAATGGAACATTTCTGAACTTTTGGAATCCTGCTGACAAACTGCAGTCATTTGATAAATTGATAGGTGCAATGCTTAGGCTTTCTGCTTTGTCAAGCAATGTTGCAACCCAAAAAATAATAATAATAAATATCAAACAAGTGTTTGCAATGTTCTATTATTCGTCGACACTTGACACGTGATTTATTGCAGTCCTCGTTCTTCACACGTGTCCATCTTGCTTTCTCTGAGCCTGGCTGCACGGTAGGTGTAGACAGACAGATTTATAGTTTGTCTTCGATCGACAATAACATTGTACAATGAAAACACAATATGCAGTCAAGTGGGACAATAGTTTGGGTCTTGTGATTGTTAGTATTGTCAGTGAACTAGGTGAAGTGGTTCTGGAAAACTGGCAGTTGAAGGCAACACATGAGTCGCAATTTTCAAATTCTTTCCTTATCGACTGATGCTATCAGCGATCGTTTTAGCTGCATTTTGAATGATTTGTATATAGATTAATAGTCTTTGCACGACGGGATGGGTAATCAATACTGCACACTTCTATAAACCTCACCAGATCATTGGTCAGTATTATATATTCAATCGCTATTTTTCTGTCGCAGAAAGTTCGACGACCCGGTTTACCAGAAGTTGGAATGTGAGTGAAATTTAGGTAGCCCTTTCTGTTCCTATTTGATCATCCATTTTTAGCATTGAAAGCACGAAGGTGAGATGGTGTTGCAATCGTGAGGGTATTTCCAGACAGTGGGGCCAAGAGCATGCCATTTGGCGGCCGGCAACCATTGTTTTGTAATTACGCCTTTTCAAATAAGTGCGTCCCGAGTTCTGCTAGTCAGTCTGAAAGCAGAAGTCGACGAGAGAGCAGTCAAAGCCCTATCGCTAGCACACAGAACGACAACATTTCGCGTTACGTATCTACCTCTACTGACGTCATTATGAGCATTGATTGGAACAGTGCCTTTGAGAGCGTGCACGCGGAGAGTCTTGCTTGCAGTATCCAAGACGACGGCACTGCTCACGTGGAACGGTTGCGGCGTCATAGAAAGACACCTACCCAACGCACAACACTCAACGGAAGACCAATCATGCTTGTTAGTCTAATATTAGTGCTGACTGTGTTACCCATTGGTGCCTTGCCTTCCGTTCTTAAAGACACGACTGGTACAGCATGCGACTCTTGGCTCGGCAAGAAGTTATGTGCTTCGAGTTTGCCGCCAACGGAAGACGAAGAACATGTCACGGAGATGTACGTTAGCGAGCTAAAACAGGTGTTGTTGAACCGGTTAGGATTGGACCGGGAACCGACCAATCGACATGGTAAGATGAGTGAACCGGAGAGAGATTACCTCAAACGGGCCATGCTGGAGAACTCAGTCACGAATACACCAAGCGACCAACGAACCAACCATATCAACCGACCTATCAAGGAGATCCTTCTCGCCAAGACACGTAAGTTATGTCACTTTACTCTCACCATGTTGTTAATTGATAGTAATTATTATATCTGATCTTTATGCCACTTGCTACGCCCTGTGTTTGCTTCCTGGACATTAACTTCTTCACTGCCTTGCTAACTAGGTATGTGGTTATATAGGCTGCGTTTACCAACCAAACTCTGATCCTTGCTGACCGCGTCAGGACATCTATAGCTCGCAGTCTTATTTTGGTCGTGTTGCTCAAAGCAATCCTCTACGTTCGCTAGCTGATCTTCCTTGTATGTTACACATGACTACCTCACCGGCTTAATGACGTTGATGATGGGATGATTTATGTCATGTTTTGATACAGCGATGACTGTTTTTCGTGATAAACGACGCCCCTTTACCCTCTGACGTCTTGGAGGAGGAGGGTCCGACAGCCGGATGGGTTGAACAGGCGCACAGCTAAGCCCTCTAATCAACCGTGGCGCGCGGGGCGTTTAGGCATTGCTGGAGATCCTAAGTCTCATTGCTGAAGAGTCAACGGCTATACCTAGTTAGTTAGAGATGTTTGAGTAATTTGTACTTTCTCGCTTACGAGAAACGCCGGCTTCTCCTGCAGCTAAAGAACAACGGGTTGGTGTTGACGATTTTCTGGCGGACGATAAGGAACAATTGTAGTAGGCGTCAATTGAAGGCACTGGCGACGGTCGAAGCACCTTGTTGACTACGGTTAACGAACTGAAGCATTCTCTAAAGTCGTCAGATTTCAATATTGTCCACTGAATGAGGTCCTCTAAACAATGGCGTGAACGAGGAGAGCATTTCCGTGCACTGTGCCTGGTTTTGTGGCGTGGTCGGGAGCGTATTGTGGCCACATGACACTCTAACCGGTGTGTTATTTTACCGCAATGATGACAGAGATCTCCCGGCATCCTCATCAATGGAGGTCTGTTCCGTTGCAAGCATTTGCGTGCTGTAAGTGACGTGCCACTCTAATACCTCGACAGAATTGCCTTGTTCCTCAAAAGGGTAATTAGCCTCACCATTCAATGCTGGAATAGCATGCGAAAAGGCATTACTCAGACGCTGCAGCAGTAGGCACACGGCAGAAGCAAACAGCTCGCATATAGGAATACTTGTCCGTTAGATATCGCAAACAGCTCTATAACGGTTCTGTATTTCTTTGCAAAGAGGTCTCCATATTGGGATGTGGGTTGTTGTTGAAAGAACAGTCGTGCCTCAGCACTTCGTGCCGGCTGGTCAATGCGTGGGATTGTGCAGGAATAGAACGTGTTTTGTATCTGCATGAAAAATACCCAAGGATCGCATTCCTTCAACAGCACTAGATAATAAGGGGAAGTATTCCAGGTCAATAGGTCTAGTAACGCCATGGAAATAGCATTTGAAAAGCAATTGTAATTTGTAGTGCGGTTTGTCGTTGCTTGACGCCGGCCGGTCGAAGCACTGAAGGGGAAATCTTGAAGGTGACGTCATGTCTGGTTTCGATTTTAATCGACAAGCAATCGCTGGTTTGAGACAGTCAGCGTTTATATGCACTGCGTGGCGACTGTGTCAAGGGGAAGTAATTCATCTAGAGAGGACAAATGAAGTGAAAAAAGAGCTGCTGTGCACAACCCCTAGAGTCGTGTCTAGCCATGAGCCCTGTCGAAGTGTAGCTCTTTAAGTTGGATGCAGTGTTGTCGTTCAGTTTATCTGTTATTAAACTACTGAAGTTTTTCATTGACGACATCCTGATTGATTTCTTGTTGTTGACTTTCTGTTTTCTTTGGATTTCTAACAGAACATGACCGCACCCAGTCGAAGTCAACGCTGACCTTTGCTATGCCCAGATGCGCCAGTGGTCAATGCAACTATTCACAGGCGGTCCTTCGAGTACATGTTCCTGCGCATGCCTCTTACAAGCGTCGCTTCCACCGCCTCGAGTTCATTGTGCGTCAACACGGGGCTCTGCCGTTGCGTCGCTTTTCAGTCGTCGTCCCGGCTAGCACGACAGAGCAATGGCTCAGCATTGATTTTCTGAAGCTCGTTCGACGATGGTATCATCGCAGATCTGGAGCTGAACCACTCGTTATTGAACAGTACTGCTCTAGCTGCGATAAAAAAGGATCGCAACAAGACGCCGACGACAACCAAACGACATACGACGCATCGTTGCTTATTCATTACGTCGAGATCCAACGTGCAATAGCGTCCAGTCGTAGCCGTCGCAACGCGTTCGATTGTGGCGCGAACGTCAAAGTGTGCTGCAAACGAACGAGAAAGATCTCTTTCTCAGATTTCGGCTGGGACGACTGGATTCTCTCCCCGATTACGATCGACGTTGGCTACTGCGCTGGATCGTGTGACATCAGGGACTACCAGCCGGCTAACGCACACGCCAAGATCATGCGTAGCTTACGTATCACGCGACAACTCCAATACGGGACGTCTTGTTGCACACCGTCAAAGTTCAAACCCATCACGTTGGTGTATTTCGATTCTTTCGTCGTCAAGCAAGCTGTGGTCAATGACCTCGTGGTCGAATCATGTGGCTGCACGTGACACAATTGGTTCAATCTATCGATGCTTCAGTTATAATGAAGCCAGGAGGATCACAGCCGATGTAATTTTACACACGCATGGTATTAAAACAACCTTCAATCAGGGACACAAACATGGCGTTGCGCTCCTGCCGGACGGGAAAAACGACGCCAATATCTCGCAGGACGGGGGATCCCATACTCTTCTTACTAATGAAGAATTAGCAGTGTTACCATCCACTTGTTTACAATTTCTTTTACCTATAATTATACAATGTGCTACAATTCGTCTTTTGATTTTTTCGTGGCGTTCTCATCGATGAATTTCGACATTGCATCAAACGTTCTCTCATTTTCGAATTTGACAGGGGAGTCTTTCTTACCAGCGGGCGCCCAGTAGAGTGTTGGGAATCCTTCTACTTTGAATTTGGTTGGAATATCATTGGCTGTGCCGTCAATTTTCGCTACGACAACGTTGCTATCTTTTTCCCCGTATTTCTTTCCTAATTTCTTGTAGATCGGCTCTAAGCTTTTGCAATGGCCACACCACGGCGCATAGATTTCAATCATGACATCTTTGGTTTCATCCAGAACGATCTTATCAAACGTGTTTCCAACAACAACTTTGACGGGGCCATCGTTCGAAGCCGGTTCGATTTGCGACTTCAAAATGGGCGTTAACTCACCTGTGGAAATGAAGCGTGGGCCAATCACAAACAAGGGACATTCCACCGCGATCAAAAACACAAACAATACACTGTAGTCTCACTTCTAATTTCAATGTCACTTATCCAAACGAAACAACACCCATTGCTCTAGGACAGGAACGTTGTCTACCACACCCACTCATTGCGCTATGATTAGATATCTCCTTTGATTGGTCACAAAGTCAGAACCTACTCCGAAATCTGGAGATGCTTTCCAGGGGTCATATTCATGGACCGGGACTAAATCTCCAGTCCCATATACAGATTTTAGCAATCTAGTCCAGAATAAACGTTTAGTCTCGGACTACGCTTTAGGCCTGGTCCATGAATAAGGCCCCAGGGCTTTGAAAACAACATTTGACAAAGCTCTCGGAAGATCCCATCGAAATATACGAGCTAGCAATCGGATACAGTCAAACCTGTATTAGCGGCCACCTCTATAGAGCAGCCACCTGTGTATTAAGGCCACTCTTCGTAACCCCAAAATGATACTTTCTATAGAAATTACCCTGGACAGAAAGGCCACCTGTCTATAAAGGTCATTTTCCTCAGGTCCCAAAGGTGACCGTTATAGACAGGTTTCATTGTAATACCGTTCGTAAATACTAATGATGTTATCAGCGCTTGCAAATTAATCAGCCATGACTTACCGTCTTTGAAGGCCTGGATGAATTCCCTGACGGTATCATCACTAAACTCGTCGTTCAGCGCGTACTTTCGGCCATCGGCATCGTATAAACCCACATTAACATCCTCGCCGGAATCAGACAAACCGAGTTCTTTAATCTTTTCAATCGAGTTCTCTTCGTCCGCAACAGCAAATTGGATATCGGGATAGTCCTTAGCAATTTCAACGACCTTGTTCCTCCAAAACTGCGTCACTGAAACAGCACATGAAAACAGACCTAGTTACACGTCTCGGTTATTTATAAAAAACGCGTGGCGTTGACGTTGTGAAAGTGTAACATTCCGAACACCATTCTAGCCTTCATCTCAATCACTCATGACGACAAATGGATAACATGTCCTCTTCGATCTAACTATTGTCATCAATCCCAAAGACAAAGGTAAATGGAAGCAGATGATGAACTGTCGTTCGCATCTACTGTTAATACCCAGAGACCAACATTCAAAATGTCCATTATCTTATAATATAAAGTATAAATTTTCATTTATTCATGATAGGTTATTTTCTCGGGTGTTCAATTTTTAGAAATTGAAAAAAGTATCCCTCAATGCTGTCCCGGGTATACTCCGTGGCATAATTGCTGCACACGCGATCACACGCAGCGAAACTTCCAGTACGGCGTGCTTTTACGTGCCTCCCGAATGCATCCATCTTGCCGCAACAACAATAACACCCACACATTTATAATGATGCTGATTAATTTAACCCTTGTCAAAAGTAGCAACACATAACCAATCAGATAGTTAGTCCTTAGCAAGCAACCAATCAGCAATTGATGAAGCGACTTCAAGTCTTCATTTAAATAGTTTTACCAGCAGGACAGGGGTTAAATCCTATGATTGAGTTCTTCCACTATACTCTAATGAGTTACTCCTAATGGCTGCCTATCATTGATGGTGACTTTGGGAATATTAGAAATCAAACGCAGTGAGCTTACTGGACAAGTATTCGTGGTTGAAATTGACATCATAGAAGACAAGGAGAAGTGGTCTTTTGGCAAAGCGCTTCTCCGTAGAGCCCTGGTAATGACCCACAAGCGGTGCCTGTTTGTTCTTATAGAACACAACCAGATCTTCGATGGTGGCCTCTTTGTTCTAAAAAGGAAAAAGGCAATTGGTCACGTCAACAAGTCCGCAAGTCAAGATTCGTTTCAAGGGGTCACAATGGAAGAAAACAACGCCCTTGTACTTCGTAGACGTACTACCAAAACAACAAGGTGGTCCTCTTATATAAGCCTCTCTTACCGTCAGGGCGTGAACGGGAGGCTCGTATTTTGAGATCAAATGCTTTGGATGAATAACAAGTACTGCGCTGTCTTTGACGCCGAACAATTCCTTCGCTTTGCCGTCGAACGTGTGCGCGAATTCGTATTCGACGCGTAGGTCGTTGTTGGCATCGTAATATGTCTGCAGCATGGGGTCGCTCTCGTCTTTGAAGAGGCCAAGAATGACGATGTCCTCGAGGCTAGACGTCGAGAATGCTTTGACTTCTTTGAACGTTGCCAAGTATTTTGAACTGGGACCCGACTGGTCGTCCATGTAGCTAGCGATAGCTTAAAGATGGAGCAAAAGACAACACGTTCAAGATTTAATTCACCAAAGTTTCAACTGCTTAAAATCGTTCAACGAGACCCCCCGCACGCCCCTTCTCTTTCCCGAAGTCCCCCAGCATTTTGCTGATCAAGGCACACCTACCATTCTCATTGTTGGTTTCCCCTTTGAAGTCGTAGGCTTTCCCCTTTCGGAAGACTTTCAGCGTCGGATAACCCGTGATATTGTACTGTCCGGCTATTTCAGCATCGACGGTGGCATCCACCTTGGCCAGAAGCACTGGCTTGTCGCCGCCCTTCAGCAACTTGGCCGCCTTCTCGTAGGTCGGTGCCAAACGCTTGCAATGGCCACACCTATAACACAAGCCAATCAATTAAAAAATCACTGTGCTACTGTAGAGTGTGAAGGTTGAGTGTAGATCGAAGACAGAGGCAAGTGGAGGTAGTTGAATATGTAATTATATATAATTGTGGCAGATACGACGGAGGGTAGCCAGCCCATCCGAAGGTTCGAGAGTACAGATATTGCAAGAGAACGATATTACGAAATACAAGGCATTTATAGCGACTGACGGAGGGCGCTGATTGGCGGATCGAACGACGGAGAGAGTCGAAGACAAAAAACTCAAATGAAAGTTATATAATAAATCAAAGAACGCCATTTTAACATCAAGCATAAGCGTGAATAAATTAACTCGGGACAAAGGCAACGAGCAACAATGTGTAAGTCGTTCCCTGTCCCCGTCCCCCATCCCTATTTACAGCAAGGGCTGCAACAACAGTAGCGTAGCCAATCATATTAAAAGCAATCGAATGAATGCAGTTGCTTTCTCTTATAATATTATCAAAAATTCACCCTCGTATTCATGTAAATAACCTCGATCTAATCTCATTATCATAATTATTACTTCTTATTACCGCAATTTTGAGTGACAGTTGTATAAAGCGTAACAGTATGACTCATCCACTATGATTTACAAAGTTGTAAAAACAACAGAAACAACCTGATGTCATATACAAAACCTCATCGAGTACATTAACGCCAAAGCAAATACAGATTCAAACATTTTAACCCATGTCCTGCTTGTAAAACTGGTGAAATGAAGCCTTGAAGTCGCTTTATCAATTGCTGATTGGTTGCTTGCTAAGGACTAACTATTTGATTGGTTATGTGTTGCTACTTTTGACTTGTTTCGAAAACGTGGATACACGTCAATAGCAGGACAAGGGTTAATAGTATAATTTATATTAATAACTTACAGTGAAACCTACATTTCCGCTTTATCATCGTCATCATATATTTTCTTTATACAGTGTAACCCCGTTAATATCACCTCGGTTAATATCACAACCCGCTTAAATATCACTTCACTTTGAGAACCAAGCTCTGTCAAAATGAACTATTTCAACCCACTTAATATCACGACCCGCTTATTAAAGTGAAACCTCGTTAATATCACTATGATTTTCCAGTCAAAAATCGTGATATTAAGCGGGTTGAAATAGTTCATTTTGACAGAGCTTGGTTCTCAAAGTGAAGTGATATTAAGCGGGTTGTGATATTAACCGAGGTGATATTAACGGGGTTACACTGTA
>OFHS01000630.1:0-27129 GCA_900245855.1 Calvadosia cruxmelitensis
GTCTTGCTATGGCAACTGTCTGGACGATTAATGGCGAATCAATCAGCTTTTGTTTGCACCTATCAAAGCGGAACCACTTAGTTCACAAATGATTCTGTGAATTTTAGCAATGAATCGTTTGCAGAAGCGGCCGTAATTTGCATTGGAACTTGATCGCACAACCTGGTCGCGGCTTTTCGAGGAAAATCGAAACGCTTTTAGGTTGAATTCACCATATTGAAGACTGTATTTGCAGTTATTTGTTCCATTTCGAACATGCGTGGGGGGCAGCGTAAGCTCTGGCAGAGAGACTACGCAATGCGAGAAGACTGTAACGAATCAGTAAGCTACAAGGATTGGCTTGGCCCTTGGCCTTGGCTTGGTTATTTGGTTTACTTCGAAAACAACACATTGGTCGATCTCTGCCGTCGTGTTCATTTATTCACGCAGATATGTGAAGTGGCTCTTAATTTAAGATAAATCGAGTAACACCTCTTGCAGCGTACTCTCTGAATGCGTAATCTGAATTTGTATCTTCAAAGTCGAAAACAGTCGCATCTTTACTACTGTTGGCTCTTCCGTGGTTAAACGTAAGTAGCTTTTTGAACAACGGACAGCAACAGTGCGCAAAACGACGGGCCAATGCCAAATGGGCTTCTAAATGTCTGTTCCAAGTTCCAACGGCTCAAGTCGTCTCTATTCGCTAGACAAGGGAAGCAATCTATTGTGAGTCTCCTGGGCAACAGTTTGAGCTTGTTTCAGGTGATAATTCAGTAAATACTACGCACGGCAATTCTTCGAATTTTGTTGTCGATTAATCGATTAGTAATCGATTACTAGTTGACTGAACCATCCGATTAATCGATACGAGAAATTTCAATCGATTAGGAACTCTAGCACTCACAGGTGCTCTTCACAGAATTTTTGAAGGTCATTCTTGAATTGTGGAATTCTTCAGACCACAGGCAAACCACATGCACCAATTGATGGAAAATGTATTTTGCCCAATTATGAATTTGGATTGCCTCTGTTATTTATGAATTGGAACCATATGTTAAACTTTGGATTTGTTTTGAACTTGGACTGACTCTCAACGTTTTGATTCTGTGCCTGAGATGCTATGCCAGGTCACCACAAACTATTTAGACAGCTAGTTCTAAGTGACATGTTGTAAGACTCAAAACCTAAGTTAGCTTGGTAGCTTTGATTTGCTTTATATAATTCGTCTAAGACAAAGGCACTGGGAAGACGTGGCAAAGCTATTTCAATCCTGTAATCTATCTTGCAAGCAAGAACGATGTAGAACGTTATAGAATGTTCACTGTTCTTCCTTTCCAGTTTATATGTTGGATAGTGTGTTCTTACTAAATTACAACATCACTTTCTGCTCAGTTTTATTCTAAAGCTGGAATCGCAATCACCTGCTTACAAATTGAATCCTTTCTCTTGTGACGCTACAGCAAGGCATGTTTATACATTAGTTTATAGCGTTAATGTTCTCATTTTAATTCACAGGAATTACAACCATGTCATCACAAGTTGCAGACAACAGGACGAGCGTCATTGATCCTGTTCTCGATTGCGCAGGAGATGAATTGTTTGACGAGTTCATGGGTATTGCGCATGAATACGAGCAGAAAATCAACAAAGAAGAGAAGTTGAATTCAGACGTAGATGATGATGCTTGTGTAAACGATGGCGTTGTTGTGTCTGTTACTATGTCTCCACCTGAAAGCGAATTACGCGCCGAACCATGTCAGTCATCGGGAGATGCGGAGGACGATACAGACTGTGCATGCACTCCGCTTGATGTGGATAGCCCTAGCGACATCCCTGCTGAATGTGTGAAAGATGTCGATGATGGTGTTGCGCTAGAAGAGAGTGTGGAGCAGAGTGGATTGGCTTGTAACTCTACTGACTTATCATCGGAGAGTGATAGTGGTAAGCAACTGACGAATACTGTGACAGAAACAAATGATCTTAGCTCCAGTGAGAACCTCCTTGACATTGAGAGTACGGCTGACCAGGACGTTTCGCAAGCACTTTCTACGGAGACTGAACAATGTGCTCCAGAAAGCATTTCCAGTTTAACAGATTCGATTGAAGAAGATTCACCAACTGATGAGGATGATAAGACGTGTTCTGAAATTGTTGTGAAATTTGAAGGGACGTTACCTGTGCTGGATGTATCGTCAGTATCATGCGATCAAGCATCTATTCCCTCGCCTACTGAATCCTCAATTCCTTCGCCAACAGAAAGTTTAAGTTCTGCTAAAGATTCTGAGCTTTCATCGCCGGAGATTATCGGCAGTCCACAGACCGTGCGTAATATTATCAAGGACTTATACTACGGTAGCGACAGTCGCAATAGCGCATGCTACTCAAGTTTGCATATCAAACGATGCATTAAAGCGATCAATTCGCGTGATCTGGATCAGATTGTGATTGGTAATGACTACGTCGACGAATGTGGCTGGTGTGATGGTGTCAAGTCAGATTCCCTCGATCATATCAATAACATTTCTAAAGAAGTACAGTTGTATAACATGGCCAACGCTGTATCGTCACCTGACTCCGTTAGTAGTCCACCTTCAGTTCTCAACGGGTCTTTCAAAGGGAAAAAGATGTCTGATGCGTCAGATGATTTGTCATCGTTATCTGAAGCCGATCGCTCCGAAGGAGAAAGTGACATGGACAGAAAGTAAGTGTTAGCTATTAATTATGATTCATTCAAGTGGAGTTGTTTTGACAGGCAAGTAGTTCTACAATAGTAATAGTTACCTGTTGTGAAGCTACGGAAATTACTCAATGAAAGTTACACTTTTGGAGGACTGTTGCCATTTAGAAGATACAGTCAAACCTGTATTAGCGGCCACCTCTATAGAGCAGCCACCTGTGTATAAAGGTCACTCTTCGTCACCCCAAAGTGACACTTTCTATAGAAATCAACCTGGACAGAAAGGCCACCTGTCTCTAAAGGTCATTTTTTCAAGTCCCAGAGGTGACCGTTATAGACAGGTTTCACTGTAATATCATAGACGTATTTTAAACAGCATAGACATATTTCGTGCTGCGTCATCTATTGCTTAAGCGGTAGTTTAGTACTCAGACTTGAGTGTGCTGTGATGTTGTAAATTGTAATCATTCTTGTCATTCATTTGTCCTACAGGTCATTAACGTCGAATGACATGAATGGTGACAGTGTCCAAAGTGATGACTGCTTTGACGAAGATCACATTTTGTATTTGAAGAAGATGAAACGTGCCAGGGAAGGCTCAACAACTTCAACCAAATCAGAAAATGATTTTGTCGACACATACATGATGAACCATACTGGTGACACTTTATCAAATGATAAAAGTAAGTAGCCATCATTGCCAGATAAAACAATACAGTCAAACCTGTATTAGTGGCCACCTCTGTAGAGCAGCCACTTTTGTACAAAAGCAACTCTTCATAACCCCAGAATGACACATTCAATAGAAATCAACCTCGACAGAAAGGCCACCTGTCCATAAAGGTCATTTTCCTCAGGTCCCAAACATGACCATTATAGACAGGTTTCACTGTACACACAACAGGCGCGTGCCTACAGCCCTTGCTAAGCAATGTGCCCTTCAAATCTCACGAAGTGTTTTACTAATTTGAATTAGTACAACCTTTGCAAAATCCAATGGCTGATCTATTGAGACTGTGTTTCTATTTTTCTGAATTGTAATTGCATATTTTCTTCCCTTTTGAATTACTGTTAGCCTTAGGAGACAAGACTCTATTCTTGCTATCATACTCTTCATACGATTGATCATCCTTCTTTGTGTGGTTTTCGTCCGTAGGGGCACCGCTTTGTTGTGGATACTTACTGAAACTTGGTGGAACTGGACTGACTCCAAAGAATTGGAAGAAGCGATGGTAAAACTGCAATGTTGAACTGATTTTCTGCCTATAGTATTTTGGGACCTGAGGAGGTTGACTTCTATAGATTGTGTCATTTTTGGGTTATGAAGACTAGCCTTTATACACAGTGGCTGCTCTGTAGAGGTGGCCGTTAACACAGGTTTGACTGTACAAGCCGATGCCCAGTATTCCCTCTCTAATATACTGCTTTGGCGTATTTAATTAATGTACTGTACTTTAGAACAGCATGCGTGTGTAAACTGATTAACCGAGGAGGCATGTTAAGACAAATAGTTTGGTACTTGAAATCGCCCTATACATGGTGATATACAATATCAATAAGATTAAGGATTTGAACTCCAGAGCTCAATGTTTGATTTTTGATACATTTTCTTTCTAACCCAGGTTTGTTCTTCGCCGGGATAATTGTCTTTATTATTACAAGACCATCAAGGTATGTAATTGTATTGTTTAAAAGCACTAAGCAATACAGACCAACCCGCAAAAATGTTCTTCAGAATGAATTCCAACGTTAGACAATGTTGAAATCGATTGAATTATAGCCACAATTTGTTAGGGATGCTTTTCGAACCATTCCTTTGTGATACGAATCTTTACAGACGATTCAAAAACTTTTTGTAGTATAAAATTCTGTTGTTGTTTTTTATCAAAAAAATTATTCAAAGACTTGTTGAGATAATTAAAACAGCCTTGCTGTTCACACCTTGCGAGATTCTGCTTTTGCTTCTTTCAATCTGTGTTTGGAAATTGATAGATAGAGAAGATATGCCCACAATTTACTACTGATAAGATTCAAAATGTTCAAGTTGAAACGAATTTGTCATTTTGGGGTTATGAAGAGTGGCCTTTATACACAGTTGGCTGCTTTATAGAGGTGGTCACTAATACAGGTTTGACTGTAGCAAATAAATTTGCAACTACAATTACATTTCATTTGTTTTGTTGTTCAATTTCCCAAGTCGATTACCATGCACAATCCAGGTGCTTCTTGAGACTAAGGGATTTTCAGACATGTGGTTTCGAGCTAAAAGGGCCATCTGTTCATTCAAATGTACTTTTTAACAAAGCTAACTCCAGCCGTCTGTGCAGACAAAGATTATAATGCCGCCTAATGCGGTCCACCTTGCGAAATCAGACCATGTGGAGAAGTCATGTTTTAGTCCCAATAAACAGCTGGACCTATAATCCGAATTTAAAGATCCTGCTTTGTTTGAATCAAATCCACCGTCGTCTCACTATGCAATTACCCAATCGATTGTAAATGTTTATCTGAACAGCAGTTTAATAAACTCAGCAGTACAAACAAACTTCTCATTTTGCTTGGAGTGATCAAGCACCATTATCGATCGTTATAACACTGTAAACATCGTTTATATATTATGAACAAATCCTGAGAGGGTGAGGGTAAAGCCGGGTTTCCACTAGGCGAAGTTTTCGATGCGGAATCCCAGAACATTTCCGCACGCAAAAAGGAAGGCATTTCCACACAAACGCAGCAACAAGCGGAATTTCCGAATCATTGTTGTCATGTCTTTTGTAAACACGGCAGTGACTTTTTTATGGCTCTTATTCGTTATGTTTCTGTCCCTGAAACTTGCCGCTTAGATGTTCCAGATGCAGGAAAGTGGTCTGTTTGCACTGGACAAAAGTTATGAGTTCAAATGTGTCCTTTTTGGCTTCTGTTGTTGTGGAAACAGGCAAAATTCTGTTCGTCACTCTCTCTCGTTTGTAGCTCCAGCAACTCACATTGCATTCTTTTCGTCATTTTGGTTTGGTAGTGCATTTCTAATTGACTCTGTTTCGTACTTAGATCGATAACCAGGGATCTAGCATAAGCAAAACTGGGGAAAACTAGAGAATATGCTGCTGAGTTGCTACATCTACGCAGCATGTGAATCACATGTTAGACAATAAATCAGCACATGATGCTTTTCTCTCTCATTTCTCGCTTGATCTTTTACCAATGAGAGTGACTGATTCCGCACCTTCTGGTTGTTTCAGGGTACAGAAATGCCACTTAAATTCTTTTCAGGCCAGTGGTGTCAGAGTATGGAATGCTTTACCCTGTCAGCTCCAGCAATCTGTAAATCTGACCAAATTTAAAATTGATTGTAAACATTATATTGTAAATGCTATGCAATAATTAAAGTCCATCCTGTATATATTTTTTCTTCTTGTACAATTTTTATACCTTCAATTTCTGTATTACATTATTATAATTTCTGCTCCATGTAAAAAAGTTATACTGTAACTTATGGATTTCAGAAGTTAATAAAGTCACATTCACACACACACTACAGTCAAAATCCGGCAAAGCGTTCACATGTTTTGTGACTCAGATCTGTTATCAAAAAAGTACAATATGTGCTATTTTGCTGTGGCTAATCGCAAACTTATAAAAGCCCCATGGCTACAGTTCTCCCTGAAGAACCGAAATGCGCAATTTATAACTGGCTTTCTATTTTTCTTAGGGTATTACAGTGAAACCTGTCTATAACGGTCACCTCTGGGACGTGAGGAAAATGGCCTTTATTGACAGGTTGCCTTTCTGTCCAGGTTGATTTCTATAGAAAGTATCATATTGGGGTTATGTAGAGTGGCCTTTATACACAGGTGGCTACTCTATAGAAGTGGCTGCTAATACAGGTTTGACTGTACATTGCAAGACTACACATTACATCGAGAGTTGATTTGTTGTTATCGTTGCAGGACAAAATTCCAGTGGGTGCTGTGATTATGCTGAACTACTTGATTACAAGAGCTGTCGATGTCAGTAAAAAGCATGCATTCAAGGTATCGAAAGGAGGGGCAAAGACTTATTACTTCTCGACAAAATCAACAGAGGAAATGAGAAGGTAGGATAATTTGTGTGCTCATAACTGCATCTAATTAAAACGTTGGATGAGCCCGAAATTTGTGAGAGAACGGAATCCAACATCCTGGGAGGGTTTCTTTTTTCATTTGCTGTCAGAAGCAATGGGGTCAAGAAAATTGTGAAGTGCAAATTTAAACGAGATTTAATCTTCTGAATTGTTCCATCAATTAGTGTTGTTCAATGATGGGAATTTTCTGATACAATACGGATATGCCCCAAGTTTGTCCAATCCAATATGAAAGCTAGGAAAATTGTTTGAAATGGCCGTCTTGTTTTAATTGTTTGCTCCTGTCGTATGATATTTTAGTTTGGTGTTCATGTGTGTACTTGTTCATTGCTATTATTGTTTAAACTTATATATTTAATATTCTCATAGGTGGATGACAGCATTGTCTGAAGCAGCCAAGTCGCCCTTAGCAGAACAGGTTGGTTGAAGGCATAAGGTTTATTTTCACACAACCGCACTTTTGCCCTTTCATGGATAAAAGAGACTCCTGTCGTCTTGACGGTCTAACATGGAGAGAATTAAGAAATGATCTGTCCCCATCCATCTCAGAAAGAGCATTTTGTTTTCAAGAGTATGAACACCTATAGTCATTTATGTTTTCATGAAGAAGGTTGTTGGAAATCATGCACCGAGCATGCAAAGAATTTGAAGCAAGTCAGAAATATACGACCAAAACGTCTCAACTCTGATGTCTCTGGTATTTTGCCTGGTGTAGCTTGCCAATACGTAGCTCCCACCAGACCAAGCATCAAGGCCAAACAACATATGATAATAGTTTTAACTGTTGCTTATAGTTGAGAAGGATCAGCCGATCTAAACACAATGAGACTTGCAAATTTGTCTGTCCTTCCAAGGCCTCCATTGCAAGTTTGAAACAGTACACAGATCATTAGGGCAGTAAGTTTGTCGATGCTAACTGCATCCTAGCATATAGGTGTGATGTTTCTCTGCAAGACACGATGGAGCAACCAGATACACCATTTGCTGTTTTGTCAAATTTCAATTGTTTACAGAACATCATAGTTTACTGGGTTTTATGGAGTTGGTTTTTGTGAGTTAGATCAATTGCACTACAGTCATGTTCAGTTTTAATTTTTATTTGTTCGTCGCTATGTTTCCAGGAAGTTGGCAGCGCCATACCAGACTGCACTATTCACAATGTCAGCATACCTGCTTTGTCGATAAAGAACCCAGAATGCCATGGCTACCTCTGGAAGCAAGGCCATTCTCACAAGTCATGGAAACGACGTTACTGCGTCTTGAAACATGGATGCTTGTATTATTATGCTGACATGTCCGAGACTGTTGCCTTGGGTATTTTTAAACTGCGCAATTATAGCATAAAGCAATGTACTGCTGGTGGTCGGAAACACGCATTCATGGCTGTGCCTCCCAATGCTGCCATGCGTGTCTTTTACTTTTCATCTGAAACGGAGACGGACTATAGGCGGTAAGTTTTATCGCATGAGAATATCGATTCCTTTATTCTTTCAATGTCATAAAACGTAGTTTAAATTAGTTCTGTTTCAACTACGGTATGTGAAGACTCACCGATTTGATGTAGTCAAAAGCAGGGTGAATTCCCCAATCGATTCTACGATCAATTTTTGAATTGTTTGAAATGTGTCAGAAGTATTTCTGCGATGCCGTCCCTCCTCCATATGGAAGCTAAATGAAGCCCATTTTCTACTGAATGACAAATGCATTTTCAATAATTTCCCCTTTCGTTAATGGGACTGATGCCATTGCTGGATCTGATATCATTTGATAGATTTAAAGATGAATTTCGATTGTTGTGCAATGACACTGCAGAGATTAATGATGTCACAGAACAGTATAATTGAGGATTTGTAACCACCATATCAGTCATGTGAAGGTTTATGCGTTGGGTTATTCTGGATAAATGCTTGAAGAGCAGTGATCAACTTTCATCATCATCATCGTCGTCTTTACTTAGGGAGGCTATCCTGATAAGCTTACGCTTGTCTCCCTCAGGGCCCTCCAAAACATGACTTCGTCTTATCAAGTTACTAGTTTTATTTGCCTTTGGTATTGATTTAATTACTGCATTGAACGGCATCCGTTGGGTTACTTTTCCTATCACACTCCAGATCAGAAGTGCTCTGATATTGACCTGAGAGTATATTTTTCTCGGATCCCAGAGGTGACCGTTATAGACAGATTTTACTGTAGCCATGTTTATTTCTTTACATATGGTTTTGTGTTCTTCCCTGTAGATGGGTTTCCGCCATGGACGAATCAATCCACAAACTGCCAAAAGAAGTACGATCATCGTGAAAGCAATAATTTCGACAACTAGCAACAATGTCGAATAACGTGGGCCCATAAGGAACTCCGCTCTCATGATTTCTAACAGATTTTGTTACAAATCACTTTCACTGGCTCAAAATTGTCCCTCGGCCTTGCACACAATAACTGATGTTAATTATCACCAATTGGCTAGTTCGCACTAATATTCTTTTGATTTGACTAGGCCACAACATGGCACAAAGTGTTGTGTAACACGTATCGAAATAATAGTCAAATATTGACAACAAATTTATAATTACTTTGACGATGTAGAGAATTAAGTATTCACGTTTTAATGCGGAGGTTGAAAACTTCACTCATGTTGAACAGGACAGCATTCTTGAAGATGTTGATTTATTTCAGACCATATGACTCGCAAATAGTATGTATTCATTCGGAGAATTGTATCCTATTTTTGTAAATACATAGACCATATATTTTAGAAACGTTGAACATATTTCACTTTAAAGAGCTAGACATGTTTCAAAGTTGCCGAGAACACAGAAGAAAGACTCACACTGCTAACCAATATCATTGTGTCTTGTTGAAAAGTTTGATTTTATTCTATCGAGTTATCATTCTTAGAATAGTTTAATGTGGCTGGCTTTGTGATCAATATTAAGTGCGATGTGATGTTAGGCCTTAAAATGCAAATCTATATTCGTAACATGGAAGTCGAAGATCATGTAACGCAACCGAGTACGATGATGCTTGAAACAAGAACTCAGTAACAGAATTTAAAAGAACGTATAATTATGTACAAAAGCGATTGTCACGTGATCAGCATCATGTGATAGTCACGTGATCAGGTGTACATGTGTCAGTCACGTGATGGACAGGCATAACGGTAAAATACTTTCAAATGATCTAGCAGTCAGATACTATCTAAAATGTAACTAGTTGCAGTTACATTGCATAGATAGGAATTAGTTACTTTCGTAAGTTACTCATACTCAAAAGTAACTTTCTAAAGTTACTAGTTACTTGCCCACAAGAAGTAACTAGTTACAGGTTATACATTTGTAATTATTCTTGAAATAACCGTGAGTCAAAAAAGCACGAAAATATGCCTGCGCCGATGAAAAATATGCCAATATTAGCCCGGAACTGAGCTAATTCAATCTATCAGACGTTACACAATCAATTGATTTCTATAGAGTAACGATTGTTTTTTCTGACAATATTAATTTGGTTTTACGAAACAGACGCATGACAATTGAGTAGCAGCAGCATATCCCTAATAATATCACCTCGGTTAATATCATTTCATTTTGACTTTGAAAGCTGCAAAATCGTAGTAAAATTAACGAGGTTGCACTTGTAGGCCTATCAAATGGTTAGAATCAATAGATATCTGACGAACATCTCTGCAAATTGGTTTAGATGAGTGATCGAATGAGCATGTCGGCTCTGGAGGTACAACGCCCTTGTCGTGGAGCTGGGGCAGCCGGAGCCCTGTTGCACAGGTTGATGGCGTAATGGACTTCGGGCAACTGGGTCCTCGCACAAACGGTACCATGGAACTGGAGGAGTGTCTGCGCTTCTCCAGCTCAACTCTACAAATGGTTTAAGCAACCAGACCTGATGGCTACAACAACAACAACAATCAGAATGTCATTCTTCCACTAAATGTACATTTTGATCGCATAAAGGAACCACTTTATCATCACTTATCATGCTGATATGCGATAAGCTAATTAAAGCTTTTTTCACGGAGCAGATACAAGATACAATAGAAATTCAAGATTACTAACAACAACAGTATAAACATGATTATATACAGAGGACAAAGTCGCTAAAGTTATATGAATATATTGAAATACATTAGAAACCAAATACCAGGAACAAATTTATGCCTACGACGAAGATGCTTCAAACACGCCGGGTGAGCCACTTCCTGGATCAAAGAGGAAAGTCCATTCCACAGATGTGCCCCAGCGGAAGAACTTGAAGGAACTTTCGTGAGAACATTGAATGTAAATGTTATTGTGTGTGGATGGTCGCGTGTTTAAAGAAGTGGCGATTTAAATAATAAATTTCTATTTTCTAGCACTAATAAATAGAACTAATCTTTTAGCCACTTTTTTAAATACCTCTGACTTTTAGACTGTCCCTTGGCCAGAAATTCGCCATTATCACATTGATCCTCAGGCTTGGTGATTTCCAGTGATACTGCATTCCAATTTCCTCTGCCACACAAAAACTCCAAGTACAATAACATTTGAGCGTGATTTGAGTGAGTTACTTCGAGACTTCGAGTATTTTGTTTCCTTGATAATTGGTAACAGATTAATGTCGGAAATAATTTATAATTGTAATTGTAATGAACACCACTTATATGAAAATCGTACGGTATACAATAGTCAAGACAGTCAAATTTGTATTAGCGGCCACCTCTATAGAGCAGCCACCAGCCACTATTCATAACCCCAAAATTACACGTTCTGTACATGAACAGAAAGACCACCTTAGTGTTTATAAAGGTCATTTTCTTCAGGTCTCAAAGGTGAACATTATAAATAAGTTTGACTGTAGAAGTGTATATTCAAAAGCAATTTCTCAAGTTATATTATTTATAAAATTCTAAGTAATCCCAAAACGATCTAAAACCTCAGGATCTCGTTATCGTCCACTTAGCGAGGCCTATTACAGATGGCTATATTTACTGACACACCCCTTTCTGATGTCGAAAGTTCAAAGGTGGCAGGACGGGTGCGATGTTTGAACCGGTTGAACTTAATTCCTTTAGCTTGGTTTTTTACATCAATTGAATGACGTACTGCTATATGAGATGGCTTTCTGTGGTATTCAAGCAAGGAGGTTGGTACCATTAGCTGTTCGTGTTTTCGGTCGCTCTCTCTACACTTCTCAGAGACAAGAACGCAAGCGACTTGTACTGCTTGGCTGTGGATGGGGAAGTTATAGCGTGCTGAAACATATCAATAAAAAATTATATGATGTTATTGTCGTAAGCCCACGAAATCACTTTCTTTTCACTCCACTTTTAGCTAGTACAACGGTTGGCACGCTGGAGTTTCGGAGTATTATTGAACCCGTCAGAAATACATCGTTTCGACATGATCACCATTTTCAGCTATCACATGCAGTCGATTTGAAACACGACGAAAATATTCTCATCTGTGAAGGTGTCGTCGATAATAGACGATATGAGATCAAGTATGATAAACTGGTAATTGGCGTTGGTGCTCAGAGTAACACATTTGGTGTGCCAGGCGTGCAAGAGAATGCCCATTTCATCAAAGAGATTCACCATGCTAGAAAAATCAGAAGCAAAATCATTGATAACTTTGAATTGAGTCTTTACCCGTTTTTGTCAAGTGAGGAACGAAAGCGTCTGCTTCATTTTGTAATTGTTGGTGGCGGCCCAACTGGTGTTGAATTTGGAGCGGAATTGTACGATTTCATCACACAAGACGTTTCACGGCTTTATTCACAAGAAAAGGATGACGTACTTGTCACATTGATCGAGGCCGATGAAATATTGCCATTTTTTGATGCAGAACTTCGAAACTTTGCATTAAAAAAGCTACGACAGCGCAAGAATTACAACCTAATCAAAGGCATTGTGACTGAAGTTGGGAAAGACTTCGTTAAACTCAATGATGGTCAGAAATTAACTTGTGGATTGACTGTGTGGTCGACTGGATTGGCCCCCAGACCCTTTACAGGTATGACCGATATCATGAATAACCAGAATGATGAAGTAATTTCAAAGATGCCAATTTGGTCCAGCAGTTAGGATGTGTGCTTGCCAATCAGATGTCCCGGCTTCGAGTTCCAGCACAGTCAAGACAAGCCATTGTGCTTATTAGGCTACCCTCATTAAACCACAAAAACGTTTAGATTTAAGAATGTGTTCTCCAAAGACTAAATCCTAATTTTTCCTGAAACTTGACCCACTGACGCAGTAGCAGACTGCAACCCCTAAACCCTTGTGTCACATTTTCAAGCCTAATGACGTCAACAACCGTGCAGTGGGGGATGTCACATAAGGGTTTGGGGGTCGGTGCCATTAGTACCTTACCCCCAAAATATTTGTTATCGGATTTGGTTCAGTTACAAAATTAACTTAATTAATTAGGAGTGAGGGACATTTCGCCCTTGGTGTCTTTACCGCTTTCTACATCTCCTCCTAATATATGGGCTGGGACCGCCCTGCATAACAGGCTCGCAGTTAAGTTGGGGATGATGAGATAAATGGTCAATAATTTGATGATCAGCTGTCTGCTGAAGGCTCGTTGTGAAAACAACTTCAAATTTGCAGGTCCTATTCAAGCTGTCATTAGTCATCATCATAAATAGTTTAAAATAATTATACTGTATCACCCCCTAGACCCCCTAGCTCTTTGCTACTATGAAAAATCATTGTAAATAGTTTATACTGTAATAGGGTCATTCCATGCCAAAACGCACAAAACTGCAACTGACCCTCGCAGATTTTAATCAAACTTCGTATGCTTATAGACAAGGTCAAGAAACCTACTCTCATGCAATATTAATGAAAAAGGTGTTAAAACACGCGAAATATCGAGCACTCAACTTTCGCGCCATTTTCGTTCAGGCGGTCGACGAAAACATATTTTGCTTGATAACTTTGGCCACGCGTTCACCAAAATAGTCATTCAAGTTGAAATTGAAAGCTCTTTTNGAAGAACACTAAACTGACCTATGATGTCATATCTAATCTAAATTTAAGTTGGCTACGTAATTACATGCAAAAGAGACTGTTCAAAGATGGCGTCGTCGCTCTTCGTCTTCTCAGTCGCCAACACCTTTTCTGCTGTTGGCGACAGATACCATTCGCTGCTACCATGTCATTGCTTGCAATGAAGTCCGATACCAAGTCCGTGTGCTCTGATGCGTATTGGTGCCTTCCGTGCTTGTTGCATACAGTTAATCCATCTGAGGGAATGTCAGCATTGAGATCGCCCAAAACAAGAAGTAAGTCACGTGATGGGGCTTTGTATGAATTGAGTAAATCCAGGCAATCGCTGGTTTCCTGAATGCTGTGGCTGCATGCAGTGGGCAGGTAGCACGTTAGGAGATGTATGCAGCAATCAGACAACTGCAGTCGAAGGGCTGCTATCCTCTCGTGATGCTTTTGAAATAACAGAATATATACGCTATTGAAAACTAACTAGTCAAATACTAATAACGAGCAATGAGACTCGCAGACAACTTATAACCCATGATGTCGTATTTGTAAGAATTCCCTTGAAATCTTTGGGTTTGCACTGTTCCTAGCAAAGTGCATTCTTTGTCTTGCAGACAGTCGGTCAGATATCCTAGCTTGATTCAAGCAATTATAAATGCAATGTTTTGAAACTTTTAATTATGGTTTATTTGTCCTGTAGCGAACCTGGACCTGCCGAAGGCAAAGTCTCAGCAACTGCTAGTTGATGCCTGTTTGAAGGTGAAAGGTATCAATGATGGGAACGTTTATGCCATTGGAGATTGTTGCCATATAGAAAACAACCCACACCCGTGCACAGCACAAGTTGCCGAACGTCAAGGGAAATACCTAGCAAAGACTTTGAATAATATAGAAAATAGCACCCCTTTGAGTGTACACCCATTTACATGGAAGAACATGGGTATGTTGGCTTATATTGGTGATTATAACGCATTAGCTGATCTACCAGGTCCACATGGGAAGCTTACTGGATTCAAGACATGGATTCTTTGGCGTTGTGCTTATATGACGTCATTGGGGAGCTGGCGTCTCAGAATGCAAGTTCCTTTTGATTGGATGAGGACATTTTTCTTTGGGAGAGACACATCGAGATTTTAATTAATTTTGTGAAGTTGTTGCTGGGGAAAATAGTTTTAAGTCAAATTACTCGTGAATATATCGATCAGTGCCTGTTATTCTCTTTAATATTTTTTACATCCCTTTGTAAATTTGAATCTGATCTGACTTCTATAAAATCGTCTGTCTATTTTTTTTTTTGCTCCGGTGCGCCCGTTGAATGTTTACATTTCTCGAATTCTGGAATACCGTTTTGAAGGATGCTGCCCACTTACATAATCTTCAATAAGCCCAAAATCGTTTCGAAAGCCTATTAATAGCCAGAAACTCAGGCTCATTGGTTCGACATCGGCAAAATAGCAAAGCAAATATAGAAGAAGGGCATTATTTCATAAAGGTCTTTCACCTCTGAGCGATTTTGAGCTGTTTTTCAACGTTAAAATAAGAGAAAAACAGGCGGAGCTAATTCCTCGGTTTGTATACATCATTTCGCTGTTGTTTGCTCTGGCCATATTTTGACGATATCAAAACCGCGATCATCCTTTTGTTTGCAAATTCTTCGAATTCCCAGCCCCACTTGTCTGACAATTTCTTCCCTCGTTTTGTTCCTGATCTCATCCTCCGCATTGAATAATTAAAATTATTTATTATTTTAAAGGCTGCATTTTTATTGTGCATTTTGCAGTGTCATATGTTATGTATTGATGAAACTCGAAGAATTTTCGTTTTTGAGCATGTTTAAGATTTATTTCGGTTTCTTATGAGCTGTTTGATTCCCCGTTGTGGTCTGGCCACCACCTCATCTTTGTAAGCATATCATTCACATACTTTGAGATGGTGACCTGTTATAGAACGCTTTAAGCAAAGGATTCGTCATATAATAATATGCTCTGTTGCAATGGGGATTTCTTTCCACCAGGATGGACTTTCGCCGGTTGAACAAACAACTATTTTTAGCCATTGAGTGCTAAACGAGTCTCAGCAAACCATAGAGCAAACTTACAATTTTCAATGTCACGAAGGGCTTGGTGTTACGAGCCGTCTTCTTTCTTCCAGATAACACAACATTCCAGTTTGCCTCAAGCACCCTGCCAAGCAGGAGGAGAATGCAAGTAATTTGATTTATTGAAAGCTGTCGTTACGAGCGAGGTTTTGAACAGACCGCAGCGATGTCATTGCGGGATGTTGGGAGAGAGTCACCCGTGTGGTTACGTGAGCAACACAGCTTGTCGCTGTGGGAGAACGTGAGCCATGAAGCAAATTGTGGCAGTTTCAAGTGGATTTCAGCAACAAGAATACGTCCGTGTATCTGTGGTGGTCCTCAATTGCCTGCCGAGTGACTTGTCTTGAGAAGAAGTAGCCCACGAAAATAATTACTGTTCGTGTGCTGAGATTTGTCATCGCCGTCTGGCTTGTCTCTTCACGTTGGCGTAACTTCGTCATTGATGTTGTGGGTCATGGCTGTCTAGTTTCGCTGCCTCATGCCTTTTGTCGTTGGCCATTGTCGTTTTTGATTGTCTTCAGTGGATCTAATCGAGAGAACAATCTGCTCTGTCACGTTTGGCGTGTTTCACGACGCGTTTGGAATGGCAGCAGCAAGTCCGGCCTTTGCGGCAACAGACCGTGGGCCTTGTTCAACATTTCAACCCCAACAGTGGCGTAATAGCAAATGCAAGGTGTGTTTTCATGATAAAAACGCACATAACGAAAGTGGAGAGACTGTTGTGGCGTGGAAAGGCTCTCGAAGTAGCATCAACCCCTCCGGTGAGTCAGACAAAGAGACAGTAAACAGCACAGGTGAAAGGTTGCCAACAGCCGACAATCCAAACAAAATCATGGGATACGACGACAACCAGAGACAAACTACAGACAGCAAGGACTTTTATGAAAGTTATTACCCTGAAGATGATGAACATGGTAAGATTGGCATCAGTAGCAGCAGCTGTACTCCTACGAGCGCGAACAACACCACCGCAAGATCAAAATCAGTCATTCACAGATCACCGAAAGTTGCCAAATCCTCCAGGAAGGATGCGGTCAAGTTGGCAGCTTACGAATGGTCATCGAATTCATCTGTAGCAAGTATGGATACGTTTACATCAGATGATGCTGCCAATTTGACCGAAGGAAGTATGTCTGATGATGAAGACGAGGAACTCAAAGTTGACAGCAGTAAATCAATTGTTGCTCAATGGTCTTGCGAAGAGGACAAGAATCATGCAAACATTGATCAAAACCTGGATAAAATATTCGATTTGCAACGAGAGATAGAAGATTTAAAAGACAGCAACCGTATATTGAGATTGTCCAAGGACCGGGAAACTCAATGTCTGGAAAAGGAAATTGGAAATCTTCGCCTTGAAGTGGCCAATTTGGCCGCGCGGGAAAATCTGACTGTTTTAAAAAATCGTCTTGAATTAGAAGGAAAGTGCTTGCGAATTGAAGACCTTGAAAATGAAACAAAACACTTTCGTTCTGAAATTGAAAGACTTACACACTTGTCTGGCAATCCGGAAGATGAAAAACTAGCTATTAGTCGAGAATTGGACCGCAAAGTCAAACGCATAGCATCGTTGGAAGAAGAAAACAAAACGCTGGAAGACAGCCTACGTTTGGCTGAGGATTTGCAAAACAACGATCGAGAATTACTCAGTGTTCTGAGAAATCAGGTTGAGACGTTGGAGAGCGACCATAAGAAGTCTTTCGAGAAGAATAAAGTGCTGGAAGAGAAACTAAAGCATGTCACTGAGACTCAATTAGAGTTAGAACACGAAAGAGAGAAAAGCAGTCAAATGACTCGACGTGTGGAAAGCATGAATGAGAAATTAAAACATAGAGAACGCCACATCGGTGACCTCGAAGATGATAACGTGAAATTACAGCAGATGAAAAACGAGCTGGAGAGTCGACTCATGAAAGAATGCAATGCACACCAGAGACAAGATGCCAACATATCTGATCTAAAATTGACAATTGATCAAAGTAACTCTGAAGTTGATCGCTTGTCACAAGAGAATAAACGATTGAAAGATGCTAGAAGAAGTACCAGCTCATCTTTAGTCCTGCAATCGTACATGGTAGAGCTTGAAGATCGACTTGACCAGGCAGAAATACGTAACAAACATCTGGAGGAAATCAAAGACGCTGCTGTGAAAGAAACTAAAGCTGTTCTTCGACGGTTACAAGATGCCGAGAGAAGTTGCAACGAGCTCCGTAAGGAATTAAAAGATAGAGAATTGACACTAGCTGAGTTGGAGCAATTAGACAAAGAAAATGAAAAGCAACTTACTATGTTAAGGAAACGATTACAGAAAGCCGAAAAGCAAAAGAAGAAGGCTGTTCATGAAATTCTAGAAATGGATAATAAAATTATGATTTTAAAAGAAAAATACGAAGAAACTGCATGCAGGTATGAAGATGCGGAGAGAGACATTCGAATGCTACGACTGAAGTTGCAATCAACGGAAGCAAAAATCGCTGTAATGCAAAATAACAAATTCTACCTGGAATCCAGATTAGAAACGAATACTTCCAAAGACCTCAATTGCAATACGACACTTTGCAAGACCGACGTAAAGGATGAGCACAACCACAATGAGGATCGTGTAGAGAGTGCATTGGGCTTTTCTGTTAATAGCAGACTGCTTTCTGAAGAGCTGGCTTCCATTGATGGCATTCAGAGTGCTGATTATGATGTCATGCAAACAAAAGCCATTCTAGAAGAGAATTTGTCGCAGCTTCACGAGCAAGACTGTGCTCTAAATGCTAATGCTGGTCAACTGTATACAATGTCATCGATGATTTCAAATTTAGAACAGCAGCTGGAAACAACGAGGCACATGCTCTCTTCTAAATCTTCTGAAAATGTGGAGCTGCGAGATGCTGTTGCCCAACTCCAAGCAGATGGCAAGAAAATTGAACAAGAGAAAGCCAGTCTGATGAAAAAAGTAGAAGAGATGGTCAAGGACAATGAACTATGGAAGCGAAGTGTCAAATCCTTGAAGCAGAGCATCTATGAACTTGAACGGCTATCAAACGAGGCTACTCACGATGAAGGCGATGAATTTCATAACGACAATGTCGCCCCAGTCGTGGAAGCACTTGTACGAGAAGTCGAAGAAAAAGATCAACGCATCAGAGAACTGGAACGACTCATAAGCACAAAGGAAAATATAATTACTGACTTGGCCGATCAAATCCAGTCGTTAGGACCAGAAGCGTGTGAACTTTCCAGCAATCAGAGACAATCTAATTTTGATGCATGCAATTTGGAGGGGGTATCACCGGATTCCAATAGCCATCAACACCGCATGACGCTGGCAAAATCAGACCGGACATCATATTCCAGTGCGTCGACTGACTTTGACGAACAGCGTCAGACTGAAACAATGGTAAGACTAATAGACAAATTAAATGTTGGCGTAACACCATTGTTATTGTTGTTTGTTTACTATTTGAAAATTTTAATTAATGCTGCTTTCCTTTAATCTTTAAAGTGCGCAATTTAGATTCATTATTTGTTCATTGGGTCGCAACATAGATACAATCAAACCTGTATTAGCGGCCACCTCTATAGATCTATAGAGCAGCCACCTGTGTGTAAAGGCCACTCTTCAGAACACCAAAACAACACTTTCTATAGTAAACAACATGAACAGAAAGGCCACCTGTCTATAAAGGTCACTTTTCTCATTTCCCAGAGGTGACCTTTATAGACGGTTTCACTGTATAACAGTTGCAACAAAACTCAGTCAGGTCAAACAAATGCTACACAATTTTGCTATTTATACAGTGAAACCTGTCTATAATAATTACCTTTGGGACCTGAGGAAAGTGACCTTTATTGGCTGGTGGCCTTTCTGTCCAAGTTTATTTCTATAAAAAGTGTCATTTTGGGATTATGAAGAGTGGCCTCTATATACAGCTGGCTGCTCTATGGAGGTGGCCGCTAATACAGGTTTGACTGTACTGAATTTAAGTAAGATTCCATTACAAACTTGAAATTCAATGTATTACCTTCAGGTCATTAATTAACGTGTTTCCGTTTTGCCCAATAGGCACTCCAAATGTGTCCTTTAGGTCCTCAGTCTAATTAGATTGTGCTAAGTGAAATTATCTTCAGAGTGCCAAATGGATTAAGTTGCCCCATTTTGCAGGATGTGAACGTAGGTTAATTTTTTCTGGCATGTCAATTGGCAAAAAATGTAACAAAGCGGCAAGTTTTGGGATCATCTTCAGGTCCTTTAAACTCACTTATTTGCACCAATCTATTGATATTCTCTAGCTGGAATGTGACTAGCAAGTTGGTAGGCAACAGTACGAATGACGTATCGCAACTGATGTTGTCCTGACTACCTGCTTCCCCTGCAATTACCTAATTTTGAGGCTAGCCTCAACTGCTGCTGCCAACGCCAAATGGCTCCATTTCTAACTTGGTCTTAATAAATTAAATTACGATCTATCGATTAGAGCTGGTCTGATGGTGTAGTGAGTAAGAAACAACTTGACATGGGTATTCGAGCAGGAGACAAAAACTATGAAAAGACGCAATGGTGCTGAGGTAATTGATGATGTCACACCTAGTCACGTGAACAGAAAGCAATGCGACATCCAGTTTCACGTAACAATAATAGTTACATGTTTGGCTAGCAATTGTTTTAGCTATTGTTTGCCAGCAAAGCAGTATGGTCCAACACGTAAGAGAAAAAAGAAAACAAAATCCCCTAACTTTATAGTCATCCTAAAGACCCACATGTTGCTAAGCTACAATGAGGCAAAAATGCATTGGACAATTAGAAAGCTGATAAAATTGTGTACCTGCTGATACGAAAAGATCAATTTCGAAAACCCTATCTCAATCTTCTATCAGAAGCCTGCTGGCTCAAATGCAGTATGTAGGAGATACTATATACATCGAAGCAATGCACTGGAATATGCCATATGTCGCTTTAGAATGATACTTCCATTGCAAAAGTAACAGCCCTTGGGGCATCTGAGCCTAAAACCCCATTCGCCCTAATTCGGCTCTGGACCCTAAACTGAACCTCAACATACTCCAGACGTAACAGGACACCAACCGGAAGCCATCGTATAAACAATTGTACGTTGGTGATAATTATCACCAAAGAATGAAAGAATCCAATTTAAAAGGTATCATTGAATTCCATTGGCAACATGTATTTTAATCAAGTTACTGTTTTATGTTGCACAAGGATGTTGCCTGTTTTTGATTGCTTCTGTGAGTTATGTACTGACGATTGTTCTGTGTGTCTTTTGTAGGAGGATGAAGTATTCGAAGAAAGGTACAGTTGATTAGTTGTTGAATAATGTTGATAGCAGTGGTGTCATGTCGTGTACTAACAGGGCTGAAAATTGGCAGGCGCTGGGCGCTATTAGCGCCTGGTCTGGATCAAATAGCCCCTGGTAACTCTAGTTTTGCAATTAAATGGGCGCTGTTTTCGGCGCCTTCGCATGCAGTTCATCTTTATTCTTGCGCTTCACGCACAGCCGCTCACATGAATTTGCCATCAAAAGATAATGGGCTGACCTTTACACCTAGAACAATAGCTGGCTCAAATGACAAATAGGTGTTGAATTTCAAAAGCCGAAAAAACAATGTAAACAAACAGTGGAGCGACGGAGCACGTTGCCGCTTCGACAAGATTTGCAAAGTCTATTTCAAAGTGCAACCAAGACCTGTTGGAAAAGCAATTCAAGAAACTATTTCTCAGAAGGTTTTTCGCGTTTTCAGACAAGTCCTTCAGAAGAATTTTCAAAAAGCAAACAGAGAACGGAAATATTTCCCTGATCAGATATGGAGTTCGTTGCGATGCCCTAAAAGTTTTTATGTATGGTTCGATTTTGTTAGTTTCAAGAACTTGAATTTGTGCTTGTGACCTGCATTTTGCTGACTTCTAGTTGTGTCTAAGTTTGTTGCCTTCATATTGCAAAAACTAATTTCTGGCGGTAAAAATCTAGCGAATTAGTTTTTAGAAGAAGTGGTTCTAGTTTCTAGCGAACTAGTTTTTTGAAAACTAGTTCTAGTTTTAGAGAACTTGTAAATCGATCTAGTCAACCACCCCTGATTTTTCAATACAAGACATAAATGGTAATTTATAAACAGACTCTTTACACAGGTTGCTAGTGTAGTCGGCGTGATTAAACACGCCAAGGAAGTTACAAGCTCCCCTCAAAACAAACCGTCTGCGCGTTGTACCAGCCTTTCTGTTGTCTGGGAAACTTTGTTGTGTCTAGTGTCGAAGCCAGGGTGTTTGACTCAGATTTTATGTTTCGAAATTTTTTCGCGAGGATCATTTTGGCCCCTGGTAAAGAGTAAATGGCCCCTGGTAGACCCAATATTATGCTGAACCAGGGGCCGAAAATTGCCCCTAGGTCCGAGAGCCCAATTTTCAGCCCTGTGTACTAAGCTACGTTTGCAGTACAGTGTAAGCCTTTTAATATCACCTCGGTTAATATCACAACACGCTTAATATTACTTTAGTTTGAGAACCAAGCTATGTCAAAATCAACTATTTATACCCGCAATACGACCGCTTTTTATCACAATTTTTTACTGGAAAACCATAGTGATATTAACGAGGTTTCACTGTAATGTGGATCTTGTGAGGTGATTAAGGAATAGGTCATGCGGCACCGTCTTGAGAGTCTGGAGGGCCTAAAGAGCACTGTTTAGTAGAGGGCCTATCTTAGATGATTAAATATTCCGAAACTTATTGCTCTGTTAAAGTGTTCCCTACTTGGCATACATGACGTGTCAAAATACGATTTGCTCGCTCTCATATCCAGCAATGTAGGACACTTTAGTTCAGTGGCATTCTGGAGGCGAGTTCACTTTGACTGTTGGAAACTGTCCTGGAATAGGGCCTATCCAAACTGAAGGACGGAAGCATGTGCTTCAACTGCCTCCTGGATAAGACATCCCTGAGACCATGTGTGATGCAATAGCCAATATACAAAAGACTATTCTAGAATATGTGCGTTGTTGCATTATCCTATCAGAACCACTGTCGTGTAAAGAAGGCGGTCAACACTGCAGTCCCAGGATCGTCAGTGCACGCATCCTGTTCCACCATGATTGTAGTAGAAGTCCTTAATGATTGTTTCTGCCATTGTGAATCCCATGTGTAAGTCGTTGATTCGGTGCGAGGGAGACAGAGACGACAACATTGGGAATGGCTCCTCTCCAAGAACTTTGAGCACACTGGTTTTCACAACACTATATATTTACAACGCATGACTATACAAACTACTGCTGACACACATTGACACCAGAACAATCCAACACGTAACGCATATGACAAAGTGACGCCACAACACTTATCACTTCCTAAGACATCACAGACATACACGTCACCCAGTTCTACAGAACTCCACGGACACAAGACGCACACCATGGGGACAGAGCTATTATTTGGTCCAAGAATTGGTCATGAACTACGCTAAATGTGCCCTTGCCAGACTGAACTAGTCAATGCAATCATTAACATTGTGGAAACGATATCATCCTTCAATCGTTGAAGCTGTTGCATCTCTGCCATTGCTAATATTGTGCGAGGCCAACATTTCCAGCAAAACGTCCTCATTGCCACAGTTGCCATCAATTATTTAAGCTTGCATTAATTAGCTGAATTTGTGCAGACCTTGAAATAAATTCTTGCAATTTTCACAGTTCTTTTCAAAAGGGCAGGCAATACTTTGGTCTTTCAGTCGATTCCAATAATCTCATAAGGCAATTTTGTAGTTTTGCGACACTGTTTAGGCGATAGATTTGCCAGTGATTTAGTCTGAGTTCATCAAACCACTTCAGTTGAAATCCAAACGTTTGTGTTTTCATTTGGTTTGTAGATTATTACATTGCGGCTATATTCCTCTTGCGATAAATAGATCTTGTACAGTGAAACCTATCTATAATGCTCACTTCCAGGACCTGAGAAAAAAAGACCTTTATAGACAGGTGGCCTTTCTGTCCAGGTTGATTTCTATAGAAAGTGTCATTTTGAGGGGATGAAGAGTGGCCTTTATACACAGGTGTCTGTTCTATAGAGGTGGCCACTAATACAGGTTTGACTATTAAGATTGAGTGATTTTTCTTTTCAGGGCGATCATTCCAAACGTGAATGACGAGCAACTGACTTGCCACGTCCAAGCCACTCCTGTTGGCCTTGTTGAATCTCTAGACCAAGAAATCGTCAATGCTACTCATGACATGAACTCTATAAACGAGGGAGATGATTTGCCTAAATTTAATGTGCCCCAGTTTGTTCAAGGTCAGAAGATTTGCATCAATGTACCATTGCCCCTTGGGGGCGACGGCATGGAGGGAGAAGCAGACAGCATGGCCAATTGTTTGCCAAACATGCGGTATGAAATTATAGCTTGCTCGCACATTTATAGAGTTACAGTGAAACCTACCTATAACGGTCACATTTGTGACCTGAAGAATATGACCTTTATAGACATGTGGGCCTTTCTATCCAGGTTGATTTCTATAGAAAGTGTCATTTTGGTGGTTATAAAGAGTGGCCTTTATACACAGGTGGCTGCTCTATAAAGTTTGGTTGCTAATACAGGTTTGACTGTATCATGATATGCAATACCCATGTTCCTTTGTTTGTCATTTCATGGAAGCAGGGGAATATTCGATATACAAAGGCTCCCGACTTATATAACACTGTCTGGAAACACAGCTGTTGCACATAATGGAAATATATACTGTAGCGCTATTAGAGCGGAACGTAATATTCTTGTAAAAACTGATAATTGTATAACATATGCAAGGTTTTAATCCATTATCGCAAAATTTAATGTGTAGTCTATTTTAAATGATAGATTGAAAATTGTTAATTTTAATGATTTTTTTGTTGTGCCTTTTTCGAAATGTTCAAAAGCATATGATGATGATATACCGGTAATGATGAGCGTGTTTACAAGATGTCATTTACAAGTAGTCAGAGGTCAAGGAAAAGAAGTCATCATGGTGGGCCATTTTGTTGACACTTTGATAAGTACTTAGGATAGAAAATAATGCTGACAAGGTGATGTAACTACGCAAGTAACCAGGTCGTGATTTTCATGGCATGTCATAGAAATGCAGACTATTGCTACTGTAGTCATAGAAACACGTATCGTGCTTGAGGGCAAGGCAGTAATTGGATAATTATAAAAATCAGATATATCTACGTCACAACTTGTATCATGTTTTGGTTTACAGCAAATCCACACATATTGTTTTGTAGACCACCCAGATGATATGTTTTCGAGTTTGTGGTTTTGGTTCAGTTGTGTGCTTTGTGCCTTGTCGAGACAGGAAATTATTTGAAGTAAGCAAGCATGCTGTATGCATGTGTTGACAACTGGCTGTTTACAACCATTTACATGGCCCTACATGTTTTGACAGAGTTTATGTTGGGCCTTTCACTGCTGTTGGTGGTACAGAGGAAATAGAGTTGTTCTTGGTGCTAAAGTAGATTGATTGATTGATTGATCGATTGTCCTGTTTCTCAAACTTTCTCTTGCTAGTTCTGTGAAATGCATGTTTATAGTGTTTCCCTTGGTGACATGTTCTTCTTTTGTCAACAGATTTGAATGTGACATGGACGAAGACAATGTGGTCAGCAATGTTACTGTTAGGTGAGTCGAAAGTGCCTGTTTCCGGTTGATTGCACAGCAGTTATTGCATTGTTGTTTGGCTCTATTGTACACATTACACAATTGTGGTTTCATTGTGGCTGTCTGTAGATCATGCAAGTAAATCAGGAATCTGCTTCAATTGAGGTTGTTGTGGAGTCACTCGTGTATTTCACTCTTGTCTTCTTCCTACTTGCTCGTTACACTAGCCCTTGAGCAATTGCTCGTTACATAAGCCAGTTTTTGCTGTTTGAGAGGCCACTTTTGCAGAAGTGCTTCAAATTAGTAATGCCCCCTGGAATTTATTCCCGGTCCTGGGAGGAGAATGTCTCAGCACTAGATGATGGGATCTGTATGTTGAGCCCTAGGGCCTAGATTTATCTCAAGTGCAGCACTTCAGGAACGTCTTGAGAGTCAAGAGAGCCTAAACCACTGGTCCTATAAGGGGGTACTTATCTTAAATTTTCTGAAATTGATGCAGCTCAAATCCCGTATTGGACAAAATTAGATTTGATAGCTGTTGGTGATTGGTCAAAACTGAACAATGAAAGCAAAGCACAACGTTGATTTGTGGCTTACTGGGCCAGTGTTCTACATGAACAATGCAAACACCCTTGCTTACCAACAAGCAGGAAGTGTGTGTGGTATGCTAAGGAAGTGTGTGTGGTATGCTAAGCGAATGCGCTCCTTAGTCTTAACTCACGATTTACAGCTGCTTTATTGATAGTGTGGCCAGGGCTTTACTCTGTATCCGACTTGATAATGCAGTGTTTCAGTCGATTGAGATTTAATTAATGTTTGCGTATAAGGGGACTTTGCATTTATTCAATTTGCATATAGCGGTGTTAACTATAATTACGAATCAGTTTATTAAATGGCCCAGATAATCCAATCCACTTTCCAGGAAATATCAGGAAATTTTGGGTCTGACAATAGGAAGTTATGATTTTGAAAGTGGAAGCACTGTAATCCATAGGTAATCAACTTGTTAGGGTGTAAGTAATAGTAATTCGCCGAGCGTTGACAAAACAAGACAAAAAGCACACAGCACCGTTGTTGTCCGTTTCACACTAACTCGTTCTCATTCTAACATCAAGCATCAACACGCACATATGGTAATACGAGGCTACAACAGTAATACGAGGCACACGCACATCTCACCCAGATTACCAAATCTAAATGATAAAAAGGAAACGTGGTCCAAGTACAAAATCCACTCAATCATGACCTATCAAATTAATACATTTCATAATCATCAAACCATCCTGGTGGACGCCGTATGCGACTAGAGACACGCAAATTACTGCCGTCATCCACATCTTCATCATCCTCACTACTTGATGACGCATTCTGAGGATCGGCCTCTGTTTCTTCCTGCTCCCGCAAATTCGACTCGCATTGTCCGCCATGCTCAGCGATTCTCCGTCGCAAATGAGAAACGTGTCGCGGGAACTCGTTTAAACCAATCCTAACAACGACTTTATGTGGAGAGATCTGTCGCACCATGACTCCCTGTGACCACTGTTGACGACAACGAGCTGTCAAGCCAGGCTTAACCCATACCGTGTCACCTGCATGAAAGTCGATGTCAAATTCTGCCACATCTGGGCGATCGCTGTCGACCAT
>OFHS01000631.1:0-38033 GCA_900245855.1 Calvadosia cruxmelitensis
GCTTGTTCTACAGCCTGGTCTAGCTTGTTCTATAGCCTGGTCTAGCTTGTTCTACAGCCTGGTCTAGCTTGTTCTATAGCCTGGTCTAGCTTGTTCTACAGCCTGGTATTCCTCAGCAGATGTTTAGGTAACTCACATGGCGGTGCTTTTTTAGATGCCACCAGCTGTTGACGAGACGCCAAAACTGCACCGTAAGATTGAAGAATATCGGATGCTTGTTGAACAGAAAGACACAAGTTTACAGACTACTCTGGAGCAACTCAAAGAGGCAGAGGATCTTCGGGATAAGGTGGAGGCTCAAGAGCGGATCAACACAGAAAAGCTGATGCATGAGTTAGCTGGACGCATCAAAGCTCACGAAACTGTGCAGCGCAAAATGGAGGAAATGAGGCATGTCGTAGAGGAAAAAGATAACGCTGTGAGAAACATGGCTGATCAGGTAACGTTTGATTCCATTGTCTAAATATATATAATTTATTACAATGATATTTCTTCGATGCTACTATGTGAGTAACTCTGGTGTTTGCCGGTTATGGAATGTTGATGAATGACCGGAAGATTCTTGACACAAACCAAGCGTGTTTATCTCCAGCAGGGACTGTTCCTATCGGCAGCTGAATAAACGCATTCTGTGATTTTGACACATCTGGCACCTGCAGCTACTGTTTTTATATTGAAATTGTTTTTGTTTTAAGTTTGAATTTGGTGCGTTTGAAATTCATCGTTGATATAATGGGATATTTGTCTTTGATGTTCATGTGATATTCCCAACAAGATCAATCAATCAATCAATGTATTTATTTTCACTCGTTCCTTACTACTAAATACAAACATGTAAGCAGCAGTTGCCAAACATGGCACGTTTTACAAGAATCCGAGACATTTAAAAATATACTTGCAGAATAAAAGTAAAAATATGACTAAGAAATTAAAATGAGAAGAATCACACATTTAAGTTAATTCGTTGCCAGGTAAATTGTTGACAGATTGCCGTTGTCTAAAATCAGTCGTAACTCTGAGGTGGTGTGAATTTCATTTAGCTTTCCTTTAGAATTTATAATGTTAAAAAGCTTCGAGGCTGTTCTTCCTATGGATTTCTTTCCGTAAGACGTTTTAGATTCAGAAACATCAACTAGACCAAGAGTTGGCGAGACTAAGTTCTTGTCACAACCAACAAGTGAGACGCATAATACACCTAAAGAATATTCATTTACAAGGATTATAATTATGCTACGGAGGAAGAATGGGCACTAGAGTCCAATCTCCACAGTTCATTCACTGTTTTACGATTTACTTCTTTGAAAAATTCTTGTAATGTTGCTTGCATGGTGGCTACTGTCAATTTAATACATTTTCATTAATTTTAATTTTTCTACTGTCAACAATGTCACCCGCCAGAGCCCTTCATTTAGAAATGTTAGGACATCTGCAGTTATTTTAGTTTTTTTTCGCAATGGTGTTAATAGAAGCAAGTACAGTGGACACTCAAGAATGTATAATTGAACCAGACTGCGAGAACCAGAGATGTCCTAACTCTTGTAAAGAAAAACTTTGTTGTCCCCAACCGACTGTATCCCTTACTGGAAAGTTCGTTTTTTCGTACGCCAAAGATTACGCCAGGTAGCGCTGCTCCAAGCTTGGGCCACGCCAAAATCCGGGATTTTTAGCAGTGTCTAGTACCAAGTTCTTAAGATTTCCGTGGCTGTTCCACGTCAATTACCAAATTACAGGCAAGCTCCATGCCGAAGATCTTCGGCATAACCTACAAACTTTCCAGTAGGGACTGTATCAGGTGGCATAAATGCATAATGCAATAGACCTTTTTCACGAGCTACCATTATGGGATTAACCAGTGCATTTTAGGGCAAGTTGAGTTCCTGAAGTAGCGAAGAAACTGGGTTTCTGACCCAGAATATTACCGGGAATCATATGTTTAAGCAAAGTAGCGCAGCTCGAAGAAATCTGCATCGGTATCAAATCCAACTTTCTCCGTATTCCAAATTCAGAGACATCAACCTTCCCCATAATTCATTTTCTATTTCCAAAATGGTAGCTTGTGAAAATGGTCTATTGAGAGTCTTTTGAGACTTGCTATGTTGTAAATGGCCGTTTATGCTTTCCTTACAGCTTGCAGCACAAGATGACTTACTGCGTGCTAAACAAGATTCCATAAAGAAGCTCAAGCGCATGGCACAAGGATCAGAAGCTACGGAAGATATGATCGCCACGCTACAGTCGGAAATTCTTCAGAAGGACAAGGCCCTTGCTGATTTGCAAGAACAATTAGGTAAAGCTGTGACTGGACAGAAACTTCTAGAAAGTTCTGTCAGCAACCGTGATGAACTTGGATCAAGTAAAGATAAGGTGAGTGGGAGGATCTTGTGATCAAATATCAAATAATACGGCCTAGGTAGATTGAAGATTGCAGTCAAACCTGTATTAGAGGCCACCTCTATAGAGCAGCCACCTGTGTATAAAGGCCACTCTTTATAACCCCAAAGTGACACTTCCTATAGAAATCAACCTGGACAGAAAGGCCACCTGTCTATGTAGGTCATATTTTTCAGGTCCCAAAGGTGACTGTTATAGTTCAGGTTTCACTGTATAATGATTCTGGATGGTTAATTTTTTAGGTTAGATTGTCTGACTAATAGTTCCTCTGCTAGCAGTGCATGCCCCACAATGCATGCCGGACCCCTTCCACCAACCAAACACCAATGCCAGGCCGATCCAAAGCACATTGCTTTAAACCCTCAGTCTGGATAGGATCGTATCGGTATCAGAATTTACATTGTGCAATGTGGTGTAAACTTCAGTGTGCTACCCTACTGAGTTAATTTTTCCTATGTCGCTGTGCGTGCAAAAGAAAAACATTTTTGATGTGTCAAGGGGGGAAAATGATATCATAATTGTAATTCTCAAGCTATTTAATCGCTGGCAATAGGCCGCTCCTTAGTTAAAATGCTTCAGACTGTTCTTGCTGTTAAAACAGCTCAGATAATATTGATCACTTCTTATTATATTTACTGTATTTACTGTTTAATGCTCAGATACTATCTCAGGCTGCCCTCTAAGGGACCAGTAAAAAGGGTTCTCTCCACATAGGTGGTCTCTTCCCACAGGTGGTCTCTTCACACAGGTGGTCTCTCCACACAAGTGGTCTCTTCCCACAGGTGGTCTCTTCACACAGGTGGTCTCTTTGCACAGGTGGTTTATTAAGACATGTTGACATGTAGTAAACTAACAGCTTAGTTATTTGTCAGCATCCATGTAAAACCACGGCTGTGATGATCTAGATTTATCACTTTTTAATGCAGCTGTGAGTGGCTCTGTTGGGTTTCATTGCTGATCATAATCCTTTATTAATTAGACCATAGAAAGCCTCTGGGCTGAGATACGCCAGAAAGACGAAGTCATTCAAAAGCTATCGTCGTCCAAGGACACACGTTTAGTGGAGTTGGAGAACAAATCAGAGCAAATGAAAGCTAAGATGTCCCAACTCGAGTCAGAGGTGAGCAAAATGATTCTACGATCGAATTTGTCTTAATCCTTGTCCTGCTCATAAAACTAGTTAAATGAAGACTTGAAGACGCTTCATTGATTGCTGATTGGTTGATTGCTAGAAACTAACTATGTGATTGGTTATATGTTGCTACTTTTGAATTGTTTCGAAAACGTGTATACACGTCAATAGCAGGACAAGGGTTAATATCCACCATGGGGGCCTTATTCATGGATTGGGACTAAAGCATATTCCATCATTAGATTGTATTCCATGAAATACTAAGGAGTAACCTATTGCCTGCCGTCTTTGATTTTGACTGATAGTTACTATGGTAACCCTTGAGTCTATGGATTGGACCGGAGCGTTGATTTTGGTTTCACCTTGTCATGTAAACATTCCTGATAACATAATGCCTTTTAATCGAAGTAGCCTTGCAAGAAATGTTGTTCTATTAATGTCAGTGTTGCAAATTGAACTCCATCTTTCTTATATCTCCCTTTCACGTTTCTGTAGAATGAAGACTTTGAACATACGATCCAAGCGTTGCAGAAGAAATTAGATTTGTCAAGCAACAAGCTCACGAAGCTCTCCGAAGAACACGAAGAAAGTCTACTTGCCGTGGAAGGCGAATTGAAAATCAAAGAAGAGCTCCTGAAAAGCAAAGAGCAAGCTATTGCAATGATGAGCCAAGACCTCAGCGAGAAAGGATCATCTAGCAAGGGTTTGTTAGCCGAGCTGGAATCTGTCAAAGCCAGTGCTGTCATTGCAGCTAACGAGAAGGAAGAACTGAGCCAGAAATATGCCAAAGAACACGAAGAGAAATGCGAGATTGGAGCCAGATGGGATGCTGCATGTGAAGAGCGGGATAGTCTCTCGCAACAGCTTGAGCAATTGCAAAAGAAAATACAAGAGAGAGCAGCAAATGTTGAGAAGCAAGATATTGAAACACAGGTGAAAATAGAATGAAAGGATTTGTAATAGGTTATTTTCTGAATCTGTTCTCTGATAAGTGATAATTAAAATTTGTGTTGTCCCCGCGTCATTTTCATCGGAACCGGTTCTCATCAAGTTTTCAGCACTTTCTGAAATTGTCACGAGAGTTGCGGTGTGATTTCTTTTGAATACCAATAGGCATGGCTAAGTTAGCCTTAGGAGCCATGGTGCAGAACCTTAGGCACATTTTTCTAGCAAGTAATGCTTCCTGTGTACTTTTTATCTTCTGATGGAGTTTTTGTTTGGATACCATTGTTAGGCTCTGATTGCTGAACATCAAGTTAAGAGCTCAGAGCTTCTGACTCAGCATGGACAACTTGAGAGTAAAGTCTCACTGTTGGAAACTGAACTACAAGAGTATCAAGAAGCACTTGCCAACAAAGATAGCTCATCTGCTAACCTCATGGAACAACTTGAAGATGCCAGAAATGTAATCAGTCAAAAATCCGAGGAGCATGCCATACTTGAAAGACAGCTTGTGGAAAGTGCAGCTGCTAGGGATGCAGCATTTGCCGATGCATCAACTCTTGCAGACAACGAAAAGTCTCTTAAATCTGAAAATCAGACAATTGCAGAATCACTTGCCGATGTCCAGGAGGAAGTTTCGAATCTTAAGGAGCAGTGTGCCACTGTTACATCATTGCATCAGCTCTTGCAAGAGCAGTCAGCTGACCAATCAGCAGAGAAAGATGCCCTTCTGATGAAACAGAAAGAAATGCATCTGGCTTTGGAGGAGTTTGTGCGTGCCACCGAGACAAGAAAGCGCAAGAGCGGTCGATCAAGTGCAGATGGCATGGATAGATCTTTAGTGTCGACTCCAGGTGAGAAGCCAATGTTACTCTCTGTAGAGTCAGACCTGTATTAAGTAACCACATAATGCTTTAGAAATTTGTGCATTCGAGAAACTTGATTCTGAATATTTTCTTTTCATTGTCCATCAGATCATGGCTCAACCCCGGCATCTCCCAATAGGCGCACAATGCCGCTTCTAAACTTGGAAGAACTTATCACCAATAGCGAGACCGGGGAGCAATCCCCTGCCGAGGCTCGCTCGTTTGCAGAAATCTTCCGTGTTCTCGAAGAGGAAAGATGTTCAGTGGAAGACAAATTGGATGCTGTGATTCAGGTAGGCTGTTGTTCAATAATAATAATAATACAATTTGTGTAACGCTTTAACTATAAATATTCTAAAGCGCTGATTAATAATAATAACAATACCAACATACCACTATAAAACAATACTAACAATAGTAATAATACCACTCAATGCACAGAAATATTTTCAAGGGAAACGAGTAGAGGCGAATCGATTAGATATGAAATAATCACAATGCCGTTTTAGTTAATAGGAGGACACAGAAAATTTTGACAGTGTTAGCTATTTTCAAAATTGTTTCGAAAGTCTGTTGACTTGAGCATGTAACTCCTCTTAAGCGAACCGCATAAGGCGCCTTATTCATGAACCAGGACTACAGCGTAGTTCGTGACTAACCATCTAGTGTGGACTAAATTACTAAAATTGGTATATTGTACTTGAGATGTAGTCCCGGTCTCTGCTTTAGTCCCAGTCCATAACTAATACTAAGGCCCAAGTCTAGTACAAGACTAACCATCTAGTCTTGACTAAATTACTAAATTATATATGAGAATGTAAAGCGTGCTATCTAATTTTGTTGAAACGTTTTCTGATTATTATTTTAGGAGCGTGACAATTTGCTGTCAAGAGCTTCAACGTTAGGAGATGAAGTTGACGTTGAGAGGGGGAAATCGTCCGAGCTAACCCAGCGCTTGGAGGAAGGCCAATCTGCTATTTCCAACATGGAGGCTGACATTGCAAGATACCAAGAAGAGATACAGCATATTAAGTAAGTGAAAGCCGCCAAATGGTATTGCATGGATCATACTTCTTAAGGAGGTTTCACACGATGCAATATATTGCATGCAATGTTGATCTTATACAGTTATTAAGCGTCATGATGCAGCTGTATGTAATTAATTGACACCAGTTAAGTACTGTGCTAGCACCTTCGATGGGTTCTATTGAGAGTGGGACTAATAAGTAGAGACAATTAGCTATATATAGATAGCATTGCATGCAACAAGTTGCACCGTGTGAAGCTGCCTTTAGATTTAGAGCCTGCTTTGATGCAGAAGTCGAGACCTTTGACATTGTATTTCTTCTCAAGAGTCTTGTTGATCGCAGTTGAGCTCAATCAATATTCTTCTGCTTGTACAATCGAAGTTTAATACTCTTCTGCTGGGCAGCTAAAGTGTGGCATGTTAAGGAAAGGAATTAGCAGTAGTGGAATTTAACTACTGGGACTAGTAGAAGATATATGGGGACATTTTCCAATGGAATTATAACCAAGTTCGGTTATACAGATAAAATGTGTGAGTGTGTGTTGGATCTGCATGAGGTAAATTGACCAAGTGCAGTCTCAATGCATTTTCTGATTCATGCTAGTTGACCTCGGCCACATGGGATGGCACCAGAAAATTGCTTTGTGCAGTCAACCGTACTATGATGATCAATTTCAAGGCTTGTTCTTAGCTGTCAAAATTGTCAATTTCAACTCAAAAACACGTGACTGTAGTAGCTTAAATCGTAAAATTCATCAGAACTGCACTTAGCCAAGTAGGAAAGGCATTCCAGCAAGTGGAATTCAGCCAATGATGATATTTAACATGGGGACCTTATTATTATTTTTTATGAAGGGAAAGCTTTTATTTCCAAATCTCGCAAGAGCCATGCAATGAAAAACAAAAATACAAATTGCTAGAGATAGATACCTGTTCTAAAATTCGTGACATTTTGGTGTCCTGTTCTTAGAAAAATATTTCTCTAAATCTTATGTTGAAAGTGACATGGGTTAGCTGTGCTCGCGTTATGTGGTTTGAAGTTTGATGGGGTATGTCGCCTGATCGTTAATTAAAATTTATTCCCATCATGAGTTTTCAAGGATGAATTAAATTTTGACGAAGTTACTACTACAATATAAAGTGGAAAAACGAGTTTGGTATTTCATAGTGTATCATGAGTCATTGCTACTGACAATCGTTTCTTTGTTTGTCAGTGTTGCCATGGCAACTGCAGAGCAAGCACTGGCAGAGATCATCACAACCAAGACTCAAACCGAAGAGCAGTGCGCACGTCTCCAAGAACAAATGGACCGCAAGGTACGATCGATACCAAACTATAGAGATGGGACGAAGTTAGTTCGAATTTATAATCAGTTTTCCCGAACTTCGGTTCCAAAATTCGAAATCGAAGGAGCGAAGCTGAAAAACCGGCTTTTCAAATTTTTATTTTTCAATACAGAACTTCAAGTTTTCATTGTCCATCTAATGTCAAAACAAGGTTCCGATAGTTATCTGCTGTAGTGTAGACCTAGGCAATTGGGAAATTTCAAGGGAAATAAACGCGCGCGTCAAAAAGTGGCTTCAGTAGCCTATGGACTTGTTGTCTCTCCGAGCATTGTTCTCTTGAAGGAACTCAAAAAGTTTCGAATTCGAATTCGTTTTTTCGCATTTTAACATTTGAAATTCCAAATCGAAATCGAAATTTGTAATAGTGGATTTCGTCCCATCTCTTCCAAACTACGCTAACTGCTATCTCTCAGAATCTTCAGCATCAAATATTGGTGTGGTGTAGTGGCTAGGATGTCTAGTTGGCAATAAGCGTCACAGGTTTGACTCATTGATTAACAAACACATATATCCGCGGTAATTTATATTGAATCGGTCATATGCAAACGCCACTTAACAGGAACTAGGAACTTTGCCATACAGTAGAATTCGACAAATTTGAAGTGTCAAGGGACCGTTAAAATCCTTCGAATTATACGAACTTCGAATTAGGAATAATAGAAAATCAATAGACGGAAGACAACTGCGCGAGAACAACGGGACCGAGATCGTAGTTCGAAATAGATGAATATTCGAATTACAGGTCTTAGGCAGATTCCACTGTACAACAAATGCTGAATGAGATTTTTAATTTGTAATAGTTTTGCAACATTTGTAGCTTTTAATTTGCACGTTAGTTTAATCCAATTTAATTTAATTTATCTATTGCTGAACTTGTATTGTTTTAATCTTGACATATCCGATTTTGAATTAAACATGTTGTGTGCAACGCTACTTAAATGAAACACTTTTGGGCAAAACTGCGTGCTATATAAGCAGCGTTTTTAAATTCCAAGTAATACAAATCACAGCTTTGAATCTGTGTAATTATTATGAAGATTGTTCTATTTTATTTACAGAATACGCTGTAGTCTTTGGTCTTAGATATGACTTTGGTACTTTCTATAGAAAATTCTCGACGTGTGATTCAAACTTTCAATTTTCAGCTACAGTGAAACCTGTCTATAATGGTCACCTTTGGGATCTGAGGATAATGACCTTTATAGACAGGTGGACTTTCTGTCAAGGTTGATTTCTATATAATGTGTCATTTTTGGGGGTATGAAGAGTGGCCTTCATACACAGGTAGATGCTCTATAGAGGTGGACACTTATACAGGTTTGTTTTTTTCGTTCAGACTGAAGAGCTGGATGTTATCAACCGGGACTCGAAGACCTTGCAGGAGAACTTGGCGGCTCAAATTGAGTGTCTAGAAGAGCAGAACAAAACATTGTCAGGTGACTTTGCAAATCTCAAACAAGAATTCGCAGACAAGTGTCAAGGTAGTGAAGACTTGTTGGAGAAACTGTCCTCGCTTGAGAAAGAGATTCTTAGCAAAGACAACATGCTTGCTTCTGAAAGAGAGGCTAGTAGTGTGTTGAAATCCGAGGCTGATGTGTTGCGAAGTGACCTCGATTTGAAATTGCGAGATTGCGAAGAACTTATCTCGGCGAAGGCAGACCTTGAAGAAGCAGCCACTGTTATTAAGAATGAGCTAAGTATTAAGGACTCCATGTTGTCTGATTCCAGTGCTAAATTACAACAGACACTTCGCCTGCTAGAAGAGATCGAGTCGACGAATACTACGCTGAATGAGAGGCTGGCCTCGCTCGATGCTGAAGTCGATTCTTATCAAGCGAAACTTCGTTCTGCCGATGAATTGGCATCCACTCACGAGGAACGGAACAACAGTCTCGTTGAGAAACTACAAGTCACAGAGGCTGCTTTAGGCGAGTTAGAAGTAGCGAAGGGCAACTTGGAAGACAAGACGAGCGAGCTATCGTCCGTTTTGGTTACCAAGGAGAACGAGTGTCATGATCTTAGCGCGAAACTCGACATGACCATTCGTGAAGCGGACGAGAAAGAAGAGCGAACGAAGAAGCTTCTTGAAGAGTACGAAGCCCTGATCGCTAACAAAGACCAATCGACGGGTAACCTGATGGAGGCTAGCCGAAAAGAGGCTGAAGAGATGACAGATGAAATCCATAATCTGAGGAGCGAGTTGCACGAGGTGAGGACGAAATCCGATTCGGAGCGATTGCATGCCGATGAGGAAATTGCCCAGATGAAAGTTGCCATGCAACGAGCTAATGACGCGTATCTGACGGAATCCGACGCACTCAAAGCCTCGCAGGAAAATCTACTTTCCCTGGAAACAAGCTATAGGGAATTGCAGGCTTCGAAGGAGTCGCTGGAGGCTGACTTGCACGATAAGATTTATGAATTGGATGTCGAGTGTGGTCGTTCTAAGTCACAATGCGATGCACTGTACTCAGAGACGACCGAACTGCGTGCATCTGTGGAGCACAAATTAACAGAGTTGCAAATCTCAAAGGAGAGACTTCTTGAAGCGGAGAAAACGAACGATTCCATTTTGAAAGAGCTGCGAGAAACCTCAGATGCGCTGGAAAAATCCAAAGAAAGCCTCCTTGCCAAGGAGACATTGTTGGCGGAATACAGCGAACGGTGTGAAAGTCTCAATTCTGAGCTAACGTCTGTTTACAAACGCAGCAGTGAAATGGAAGAAAGCCTTGAGGAGACAATAACGCTACTTGGCGAAGCCAGAAAACGAGTTCTTGATCTTGAGGAAGCTGAGAAGGTCGCGTTGGATAAAGAAGCTGCTATTCGCGCCGAGTACGACGAATGCGCAGACTCTTTGAATGACGTCACAGCTCAGCTGCGTACCAACGAAGAGAACATCACTGGAATGACGCAGCAACTGCAAAATGCCGCCACTGAGATTCAATCGTTGGCACTTGAACGTGACGAGTGTAAAGAAATCGCTGCTCGCCGCTGTGAAGAATTAAATGCCGTTGGGAGGAATCTCGAAGACGAGAAATGCCGCAGCGAAGAAAGCGGTGTTGTTGTTGGTGATTTGAGGCGGAAATTGAAGAACTACGAAGAACAATTATCAGTAACTTCGTCAGAGTCAAATCATCTAATCGCAGAGAAGAACGCCACTATCGAGAACCTTGGGAAAGAGTTGGACGTCAAGCAAGGAGAGATTTTTGCACTCAGTGCTGAATTCCAAGCTACAAAGGAGACGCTGCATGAAGCAGAAACAAAGCAACTCCAACTAACAGACGCTCTCGCAAATTCAGAACTATCTGTTTCCAACCTGGAAGGACATTTGAAGGAGAAATCTACTGCAGAGGCATTGAAATTGTCTGAAATCAACGAACTACGGGACAAATTGAGCACGCTTGAAGAGTCTCTAGCGCAAAAGGAGACGGAAGCAAGCAGTCTGGAGACTACTTCATCAGAGCTGATCGTAGCGTTGCAGTCGAAGGATGAAAAGTTGGCGTCACTTTTAGAGGACCAAGACCATCTCTCGACAACCAACAACCAGCTGCAAGTAAAGTTTGACGATGCGAAAGATTGCTTGCGTTCCATGGAAGAGGGCTTGGTACGAGAGAAATCTCTTCTCGAAGACGAGGCTGTGACGCGCCAGAACGAGCTAGAGCAACAGTTAGAACAGGCGAAGCTCCAAAGTTCTGCGCTTGAAGAATCGCTAAGAGAAGAAAGAAATGTGATAGAGACATCAAAATGCGAGCTAGAGGCAAAGCTATTGGAAGCTGAAACTAAGATCAACGAGCTGGAAGATGTCGTTTCAGTTCAACGGAGCTCATTGGCTAATCTCGACGCAAAGGTAACTTCCGATTGTGACGCAATCGAGAGCTTGAACAGCGAATTGAACGACACACGGGAGTATCTTGAAAACAGCAAATCAACCAGCGCCACTTTGAAGGAAGAGTCGGAACTAAGAGAGGCTAGGATACACGAACTAGAGGCTGATTTACTCCACTTACAATCGACGATGCAAGATTTGCGATTACAAGTCGATGTCAGTCGAAAGGAGTGCAGCGAAATTCAATGCAAGGCCGACGAATCCGCCGTCAAATCTAGCGAAGAGATGCAACACGCAACCACTCGTTTCGAAGAATTGAAAAACGAGATCGAGGCACTACGCAGTGGTAAAGAAGCTAACGAACAAGAATTCGAACAACTCCAGAAGAAATTCGACAAGAAATCTAAATCGTTTGAAGAACTGAAGGCCAAAGCTACGTTGAAAGTGAAATCCTTGAAGGACGAACTTGCGTTGGTTACCAATGAATTCGAAACTATAAAAAGCAATCTCGAGGCTGTGCAGAACGCGCATGCGCAATTAGCTGAAAAGCACGAGAAGTGTTTGACGGACTTGAGTGAAAAGGATTCCGAAGTGTCTTCGCTGAAGAGTTCGCACGAGCACGCGTTGACAGATATAGAGACACTACAGCGGCAAATCCAATCCTTGGAATCCGATCGCCAGCAACTTCTTCAGGTGAACGATTCGGATTCGGATCGGATGAAACAAATTGCTACCGAATTGGATTCGGTAAGGTCTTCACGCGATGATGTGCTTCAAGAGCTTGTGACTTTGCGAGAAGAGCGCGAAGAATTGCTCAACACCAGCCAGCATCAAATGAAGTCCACCGAAGAAGCAACACACGAGTTGGATTCGTTGAGGCGTCTTCACGAAGACACATTGAGTGAACTCAATACATTGCAACAGACATTGAATGCCAACGACATCACCGCAGCAAGCGTTACAAGGCAGCTCGAAGAAACTGAAGCTGAATGTATGTCTTTGAAAGAGAAACACAGCCTCGTAGTAGATGAACTGCATGATGCGCAGGAGAAGTTGCTTCGTTCACAGGATAACCTTACAGATCTGACAAAACAAAGCGAGACCAGCGTAGAAGAAGTCAGAAATGCCTTTACGCAGGAAATATCATCGCTGAAAACCGCTTACGATGATGTTGTTGGCGAGCGAGATAACTTGGCCAATGAAGTTACTACACACTGCAGCCAAATTGCCCAACTTGAGCTCTCAATTCAAGATCATATCAACGATATGAACACAAAAGACCAATCCATCCAATCTTTGAACGTCGAGCTGGGAAAATTGAAGCAAAAGACTCAAGATCAGATCGAAGAAGGCAAAGCAGTACGTGAGATGCTACAAAACGCCCTGGATCAGGTCCAAAGCCTACAACACGAGGTTGTGTCACGCGATAACGAGATCAAAGGCTTCGGAGAGAGATTGCATCAAGAGGAGACCTCGCAAGCTGAGAACGCGGCTCGAGAAGTGGAAGATTTGCGACAGCAGCTTGTAACTGCCAACGAGACTGTGTCTGGTTTGCGCGGATCCATGGAAATGGAGATCAACAATCGTGTCTCGCTCGGAAGAGACCTCGAAGTGAGTCTCAATGAGAAACACGCGCTGGAAGCTCAAGTTTCGGAGTTGGAGACCGTTTTAAACGAAAACCAGACTCTGAATGCCGGACTGAGTGAAAAAGTTGATTCTCTGATAGCCTCTTTGAGTAGTACTGAATCTCGGCTTCAGGAAACCAGCTCTGTCAATGCATCGTTGCTCGAGATAAAAGACGACCTCTCTTCCGAAATTGTGCAGCTCCGAAGTGAGACTGAGGGAGTTCAGCTGCTCACACGTGGTAACGAAATCTTGATGTCTGAGAAGGAGGCACTGAGAAACGAGCTGGAAGACAGTCGCCAATTGATTTCACAGCTAGATGAAATGAAGTCAAAGCTGCGAGACTATGTCGAAGAAAATGCCAAACTCAAGCAGGAGAAGGACACCCTCCAGGAACGTGTTTCGGCAGTTGAATCACTGTTGGCGGAAAGTGACACCGCGGTGAAATCCTTAGAGGAAAATACCGCCAAACTGCAAGCGGAAAACAGCGAATCTTTATCAGCTGCTTTGGAAACAGCGTCGAAGGAACAACAGCAGTTGAAACTTAAATGCGCCAAACTGATCAAGAAATGCCAAACGCTCAAGCACGACGACGAGAATCACCAGAAGACCATCGCCTCGCTGCAAGATAGTCTCAACGAGGCAACCGATCAGCTTGCGGAGGGTAGAGAAACCATGGCAACGGAGATGACTTCCCTCAAAGCTGATATGGAGCATCGTTCGGCTTTGAAGGTGGCCGATGTCGAGAAGATTGTTCTCGAAAGAGACCGTGACATCGAAAGCATGCAAAACGAACTTAGCGAAGCGAACGCCAAGATCCTTGCCCTGGCGTCATCGCTTGATCAGAGCACGCTGGAGTATCACACGGCATCGAGTGTTGCCGGCGAAGAGATACAATCACTTCGTTCCATGGTCGACCAACTGGAAAACGAGCTTAAATCTTCTGGCGATAAGGCTCACAAACCGAGCATTGTTCACGAAGAACCTCTGGTATCAATCGCCAACGCCATTGCCGTCAATTCGGAAGCGCCTGAGCTCGTCACTGAAGAAATCGCCGTGATGTCATCTGCCGACGTTGCCATGGCACCAGTTGATGTGTTGCCAGGGCAACCTGAGTCCACGGGGTCTGATCACTTGGCAAATGGGATTCTAGAGGGTGAAAATGCGGCTCAGTTGACAACGCTGATCGACGAAAAGGAAGCAGAGATTTCCAGGCTTAACACATCCGTCGAGAAAAACGCGGCAAACTTCGAGAAGGCACGAAAGCGTCTGGCTGTTATGAAACGGGTCGAGGCGAAACTCGGCGCGGAAAATGCTTCTTTGTTGACTGAATTAGAAAGTCAGAAGCGTGTTGTCGACCAGCTTCAGAACGAGAAAGGTTCAGCTGAAACTGAGGCTCGTGACGTGAGACAATCCGCTTCGCGTCTGCAAGATAAACTGACTGAATTGACCAACTTATTCAACACTGTCGAGTCTGAAAAGGAGGCCTTGAAGCGCGATTTTGAGGCGATTTCAAGAGAGATCAAATCCGTGCAAGACATTAAGACCAATTTGCAAGAAGAGTTTGATAAAGTCAGTCACGATTTGAAGGCGCGTGATGAACAGTGCCTCGCTCGTGCACGAGAGGCAGAACAATTCAAAGATGAGGCTGAGAGACTGCGTGGAGTGTTGCAGCAACTCAAAGGGGAATTGCTCATTCAAGAAGAGAAAATCCAAGCCAAGGAGACCGCGATGGTGGACATGCTGGAAAGCATGCAGACAGTTCGAGAGGAAGCCGTTGCTGATTTAGAAGAACAGTTGAATACGACCATAGAGGAAAACAACCAGCTGATGACTAGGATTACCGAACGTGATGAGGCGATTGAAAAGCTGGAGATGGCAACGTCGATGCAAGCAAATGTGGACGAAAAGGAAGTTACATTGCTGAAGAGTGAATTAGATGTCGCCAGAGAAGAGCGCCAGTGGTTGACAGACGAGGTCGAGACCAAGCAGCAACGAATCGAGGCACTTGAATGGGACCTCGGCGTTGCCCAAGACAACAGCACAGCGTCAGTTGCTAATGCCGAAGTTGTTGAGTCCTTGCAGGCAGAGCTTGTGAATGCAAAGAACGAGCTTGATCAGCTAGCAGAGAGGTTGATCTCTTCTGAAAAGAGACTGTTTGATTGCAACGATGACTGGGAACAGCGGATGGCCGCTTTAGAGCATGAGCAAAACCTCACAATTGAAAATGAGGTTGAAAGACAACTTGAGACGTTGAAACGAGAGAATGAATCTCTTGTTGAACAACTTAGCGTTTTGGAAACGGAATCAGCTGAAAAAGTCAAGAGCCTTTCAGATGAACTGGACGCAGTTAAAGATCAGAGTGTCAACCAAAGCTTGGGAAATTACGAAAAGAAGTTGGAAAGTGAAAAAGTTTCAATTGAAGAGCAGCTGAGAAGCGAATTCACCTCGAAACAAGAAACCAATGTTGAATCAGTTAAAAAGGAGCTTGACGAATTGAAGACGCACAAAGATGAGATCATTCGAAAGTTGAAATTGAAACTGAAGCAAGTCATCAAGGATCGGGACTTAGTCCGTGGCAATCTGCAAGCCGAAGTGGAACGCCTTACGAACGAGAAGGACATGATATTCAACGAGGTTCAAGGGAACTTGCAGAGCAACGAAAGCAAATTGAACGAAGTGGAAGAGAAACTCGCACAGAAAGAAGAGGACTTGCACGAAGTCAACCAAAAGCTTGAAAGCCTCGTACAGGAATTAGACGAACTAAAAACGAGGGTCACTGAAGACGAAGCTGATACATCAAAACGAGACAGTGCATTGGAAGCGAGACTTGAAGAAAAGTGTGCTGAACTTGATAAATATCGTTGGGATGCTTCTGATATGGAAGCCAAGATCGAAGGATTGGAGATGAAATTAGCAGCCATTGGCGACGACAAGGAAGAAATCGAAGAGCAGCTGAGAGTTGCCAACGAAGCAGTCGAAGTCAAACTAGAAGAGCTTGCAATGCTAAAGCACACGCTAGCTGAAAATGGAAATGCTACCATGTTGTCTGAGTCTCGGGCGCACAGTATTTTAGACGAGAGCGATGTCGCTGATTTCGAAAAGACCATCAACGACCTGAGAGAGGTTGTCGATATTCTCACAGCCTCTAATTCAACTATGACGTTAGAACTGAGCGAGAAGAGCGAGTTGATCGAGGCTGTTTGCGATGCTTTCGACGCAGAACCAAGTCCAGAATTGGTAGTAAAGTTGATAACTCAACGAGATCAGCTATACGAGGAAATTTCCTCGCTGCGAGAGAAATTGTCAAGAAAGAGAAACACTCGATCGCCCGTAACCATTGGCAACGAACTTAATGCAGAGCTTAGTGAGTTAGCGATGCGGCTGGAGGAGAGCGAGGCTGAATCTGAGCAATTGGAAAACAGTGTCGAAGAGCTTGAGGCTACGGTGAAGGAACTCGAGGCTACGGTGGAATACCAAGAAGGGACGGTGAGAAAGATGGAAGCTCAAATTGAACAGCTCGAATCCGCTGTTGAATATCTGGAGGCGAATGTCAGTGACCTTTCTGGTGAGTTAGAAGAACGGAAGACCGCCTTGGATCAAATGGAAGGATTCCTTACCGAGAAGACGTCGAAAGTGGAAGAACTTCAATCTGCCCTTGACAACAAAGAAGAGACTGCCAAAGAATACGTGACTGAGACTGTCGAACAACCGGTTGTTGCCATGGACACATTCGAAGCCAGTTCTGGTAACCAGGAGCAACGGGAACAGGAGCTGCTTCAAGGGTTGAATAATGAACTGAATACCTTGAGGAATCAGTTCGACACATCAGTTGCCGAATGCCATCAACTGACGCAGCGATGTCGCGAACTGGAATCAGAAGTAAAAGAAATGACATCACATTGTCAAGACCTGGAACTAGCCAAAGCAGAAATCGAGGCTACTGCGGAAGAAAGAAAGGTAAGAGAGGCTCGTTGTATTTCTATGCTGATTTGCTATTTCTCGCTTAGGTTGCATCATAGCCAGGGAGTTTCCTTAGGAGTTCGGTAGCTCGTAATTGCTTTTCTAATTGGACAGTAAAAAGTTTAACAATGGGACGTGGCGCCGATTCTCAGTGGTGATGTCTTTTAGGGAGTGCACCGCCAAAGTGCAGCGTCGAGTGCTGTATTGAAAAAATATATATATTTTAAGAGTACAATTTCCCATTTCAAGGAATATGTTATTCTTAAAGCTGTTAAGCTACGAGTTACTAACCCAAATATGAATAGTTATGTTGTTCTTCCCAAACCAAATCTTATTTTAAGAAAGGTGATACTTAGAAACAATAGAAAATCTTGTCCAAAACCCTTGATCCAGAATATCTTTTTCAGTATGTAGACACCGATTGCTCGCACGTGCAGATTACACAATTTTAAGATAACATGTTACACAGAACTTTTTACTCTTAAGCCTGGTTTCCATTTTAATCGGGAGCGCCGCAACGCATTGCACCGCCGGTGCGCTCCCGATTGCTCCCGAAAATTCAACATGTTGAAAAATCGCCGGATCTTTCCTATTCAATCCCGATATCTCCCGATGCGCGGTTTCCATTTCACCGCAAGGAGCCTATGAAAATTGGCGGGTGCTCCCGATTCAAATGGAAACCAGGCTTTACTGATTATAAACATTTGGCTTTTGTCATCGTGCTAGGTTGAGCTGCGTCGTGTGCAAGGAGACCACGACCGAGTGATTCAAGAGCGCATGGTCGTGGAAGAGCAACCGCTGACCGCTGCAGTCGACGTCTCTCACTCGGAGATCAACGAACGAATCGCAGAGAAGAACAAGACGCTGAAGGAGCTGCGGGAGAACTTTGAAACTGTCGTCAATGAAAAGAACCACATTGTTAGCCAGTTGCAACAGAGGCTTACCTCGCTTGGTACCTCGAAGGAAAGCGAGACATCTGAGTACAAGCATGCGATGGAGGCTCTCCGTGTCCAGCTGTCTGACGCGCAGGACTTCAATTCAGTATCAACAGAACGGATTACGGAATTGGAGGCCAGCCTCAATGTCACTAGAAAGAGACTGGATCGGGTTTCGCATGAGAACAAGCAGATAGGTTCGTCGTTGACGGATGAGTTTCGTGACATATCCGCTGGTCTGCGCCAAGACGTTCATTTGGCACTCAAGGACAAGCGAGATCTTGAGGCCAGTTTAGAGCTTGATCGATTGACACTGGAGAACAAGGTTGTCAAATTGCAAGACGCCCTCAGGGACAGCGATAGGAAAGCCACCAGGTTAAAGACATTGGCATTTGAGAAGGACGCATTGATTGGCGAGTTGCAGGTACGTGTTGAGACAGCAAGTGATCTATTGTCAAAACAAGAGTACTTCAACGGACTTGAGATGCGAACCAGAAGCGTTGAAGCCGAGTTAAGGATGGCGAGACAAGAGCAAAACGGTTTGATTGGCGCGCTGCGAGGTACTCGCGAGGCGCACGCTTTGCTGACGAACAATTTCAACGCTTTAAACGAGCAGATGGAGAAAACAACACGACATCACGCTGCCGAATGCGACCAACTGCGGTTGGAAAAATCCGAATATTGCCAAGAGCTGCGCACGTCATTTGACGGTATTGCCGCGGAGAAGGATACCATCTTGAGCGAGCTTCGTTCTCGATTGTTATCGCTCCAGCGAGACCGTGATGACTTGGAAGTGAGACACGCCAATGACATTGACACAATGAAGCAAGAGTACGCTTACCAGATGGACGAGCTGCAACGTCGCATCTCTGAGCTACTCGACGCTAGGGAACGGGCCATCGATGCAAGCCTCAATGAAGACTTTCAAAGATTGCTGCAGGAGAAAGACGATGTTATTGCTAGCAAGAGTGCGGACTGTGCTCGTCTTGAAAACGAAGCGACGAACACAAAAGCAGAGTTTGACCGGCGATGCGATGAGATCGCCGCTTTGAAGCAACAGTGTGGGGAAGTCGAGGAGCAATTGAAAACAATCGAAATTGAGAACCAGCACTCCAGTCAAACCCATGCTGCCGTTCTAGAACAACACGCTTTAGACAAGGGCCTGGAGATGAAGTCCCTCCGAGAACAATACGACGTATTGTTAAACAACAAAGAGGCAAACATCCATGCTCTCAATGAGAGACTAGCCTCGATTGAATCAACATGCAATCACATGGCCGCTGCGATCGATAGTTACAAACGCGAGAAGGCCATGCTAGAACAGTCTCTTAGTGATGTCACGCTCCAGTTGCAGTTGGCGCAAGGTGAGAAGCAAAGTATCGTGAGTGAATTGGGTCTTTTGAGGCAAGACGTTGCTGCTGTTGAAACGGCTCGATCGGATGACGTCAGCGTCATAGATGGACTGAAGGAGGCTCTTACCCGTGAGAAGACAAATGCCAATCAATTGGCTGCTAAGATATCCACTGAACTGCAGAAGACCCCACCACTGGACGCCAGCGACTTAGATGGTTTACTTGGTGATTTGATAATGGCCTTGCGGCAGTCTCAGGCCGATTTGAAAGAAGCCCTCGGCATGGAAATCGAGATCGAAATTTGCACTTCCAAGATCCACGAAGTTGAACAGCGCAACCGGAGTCTTCTATCCGAACGAGACAGTCTTGAGAAGGAGGTCGTCAGTGCTGGTCTGGCACGTGACCGTGCTGTTGATATTGCTCGACAGGACTTTGAATTCACTTTGAAGAATCTGAGAGAAGACCTAGAACGCGCTTGTGATGAAAACCGAAGCCTCCAAAGTGAACTGTTCTTTCTACAGAAAGAAACAAAACCCCACGAGGTATCAGTCGACGCCAGCACTGGAATGGACGAAGCGCCGGTTTTATCTGCGCCCGCTTCACCTGCAGCCCAAAAGGTCACCGAGGAAGCCATTCAACAGTCAACAGTGATCGGTCTGGAGTCGTCACGTGACTCTGTCTATGATGATATGCCACGTGACGGTCACCACGACAACGTCGAAAACCTGACTGCAGAGTTGGAAAAGCAGAAAAAGGCCGTCGCGAAGATGAGAGCTATTGCGAAGAAATATAAATCCCAGCTGGACGACACTGTCGTAAACAATGAGACGGCTGTGGCCTCGCTGAGCGACGAATGTTCTCGCCTGACCGAATCTTGTTCTCGATTGAGCGAAGAGCTGGTCATTTGGCGACAAGACTGCGGCGTCAAAGACCAGTCTCTACAGAGCATGCGCGAGGAAATCGATGCCCTTGTTAAGGAGAAAATTTCGCTCGTGGAAGGACATCGAACAAGGCTGGAGAAACTAGATGCACAGCATCGCAGGGAGGCTGATCAAACTGTGGAAGAACTGTCGTCTGAAATCAAGAGTTTGCGTCAAGCGTTATCATCTGTGACGAATGACAAAGACGATTTAGAAACCACTTTGGAAATCAAAGATGGCGAACTATCGGCCGTGAACGAGGCCAACACGACCCAGGGAATGGAGGTCAGTGAACTGCGTCGGAATGTTGCTATCGTCACAGAGAACTGCAACGAGACTTTTTCTAAATTAGAGACTGAGATCCAAACGAGACGCAGTTTGGAAGAAAGACTTGCCCATGTGTCTAACGAATTTATTGAATTGCAACAATATTTGGCTGCGAAACAGTCACGTGACATTGGGACTGATAACGCTGCGTTTGATGTGGCCTTGCTTGCTCAACGCGAACAAGAAATGGCAGATATGGTTGTTAGTTATGAGAAGGCGAAAGAACTAATCGAAACACTCGAAAGCGAATTGTCTGTATCGCGTGAAACCGTGAAGAATCTAGACGAAGATAAACTCGACCGTGAAAGATGCCTGCAAGATCTCAGGAGCGAAATTGAAGACATGGTCCAGGCAAAAGACGCCCTCGTTTCGACATGGAATGAGAGGCTGCTGGAAGTTGAGGCACGAAAGGAACAGGAGATCGAGGCACTGACGCTGAGGCACGTTGAAGATGAAACAACAACCAGAAGCGAGACAGAACAACTGAGGACTTCACTCGAAGCATCCTTACAAGAGCTGCTCACTTCTAAAGCGCGCGTGGCTGATTTGACATCTGAAGTGGACGAGTTGCGCTCTCATTTGCAAGCGGCCGAAAGTCATTGTGCCACTTTGCAAAGCGAATTGCAGGGTACGTTGTCTCGATACGAAGAAGCAACAGCAACCTATCGTGGCTATCAAAATGACGCTGAAGCGAGGCTACTTCAAAAGGAGCATGACTTAATGTCGTTGCGAGAGACCGTTGCTAATTTAAGAACTGAACATGCGAATCATTTGCAACACGTTGATGATTTGCAATCAGCACGTGCCAAAGAAAACACGACCGTTGAGGATATCAGGGCGTTGTTGGCAAGGGAACAGCGCCGATGCAAGCGATTGGAGAACGATCTGTTATACGCCACTGGTCGCAACAGAGCGCTGGAATCAGATTCGCGAACGGCAGCGGAGACGGCGTTGTCTAACATTGAATCGTGCAATCAGGAACTTCGTCTGTCGTTGTATAAGAAAGACAAGGAGCTCCAAGAGAACCGCGTTACCATCGACCAGCTGATGCAGGAGAAAGACATTCTCGCTGGTCAATTGCGTCGGATTGCGACAAAGACGTCGGCGATGCTCGATTATAGCGACGGTTTAATTGTAGAGAAAAGCAGCGACGCGGCGTCTGCTATGGAAGTCGCTCAATTGCGCTTGCAACTGAAGTCGCTTGTCGCTGAAAAAGACGCCGTCAATTTGCACCACGACCAGGCTGTTGAACAACTGATTGGAGAATTATCGACGGAGAGACGTCGTAGCGAGTCGTCGTTAGCAGCTCAGCGTCTTCTACAAGCGAAACTTTATTCCGTACTGAAAGGGTTTCAATCGCTACTCGCCGAACTCAAGACTAACCAAACGGACTTGCGACAGGATCTCGTTGGTAATCTCGACGTTGCGAAACAAGAACTAAATATCGCGTGGTTTGAAATCATGTCGAAATTGTCAAACGTCGTCACGAATGCGAACGAAGTACCATCTGCAACGTTAGACGCTGACGTTTTGACGACGCCTGCGTCTCGACCGTCAAGAATCGTTAGCAAGGTAACTATAGAATCATGCTATTGCTCTTGTTTCCAAAAGGGACCTATGCTGTATATTCGTATTTTCACAACGTTTTCTCTTCACTTTACAGAATAAGAGATCACATCCTGCTGTTTTGCCAGTAAACGAACAATCTACGCGCTCGTCTGATTTGGACAATGCTGTGAATTTATCAACAGAGTCAAGGTAACCCATCTCTCATCATTGCTTGTTGTGAGACCTTCTGTTTATTTGAAGCCCGTTACGTAAGTCTGCCACCAAGGGACAGAGAATTATGGTCGCTGCGTACAGGTGGTCGCTCAAGAGAGGTAGTCGCTTAATCCAAGAGATCTCTGCAATCGATTTGTTTGTTTTCTTTTAGATTGTACGAAACTGAACAACATCTCGCAGATGCGAATCAAAACATTGAAATGTTGCAGGTGAGAATCGGATTGCGCTCTATCGACGTATCCGGATATCTTGAAGAAACCAGTGGCCTCCTTGTCTGATGTGTGTGTGTGTCTGCTTTTGTCGGATTTTCAGTCAATCCGATAAAATACGAATTCCTTCGTTATCCGGACTCGATTGATTGCTTGATTGATTGATTGATTGATTGATTGATAGGATTATGTTTCAAACATATGAACGATGAATACAAAATAACAGTTAATAAATACATGCTGTGTTATAATTTGCAAATATGATATGATCGCTCTTTTCTCGATGTTTCTCGATTCATTTGTAGCATTGTATTATTGACGTCAGTGTGGTCTAGTAGTTGAGATGTCTGGTTGCTGATCAGGTGTCGTGGGTTCGACTCCCGGCCAAGCCGACACGTATGCTCGTTATGTCTTCTGTGGTTTTAATTGTCAAGGACCCCAAAGGAGACAAAGCATTGGCTTATTGGGCTACTCCCATTCAGCATTTTGTTGTACAGTGGAATCTGCCTAATTCGAAGACCTGTAATTCGAACATTCATCTATTTCGAACTACGATGTCGATCCCTTGATCTCGCGCATTTGTCTTCTGTCTATTGTTCATTGGAAGACAACTGTTTTCTTATTATTCCTAATTCGAAGTTCGTACAATTCGAATGAGTTTTTACGGTCCCTTGACACTTCGAATTAAGCGGATTCCACTGTATTTACAAATTCCCATTATTTTTTATGTTTTATCGTTCAATCGCAGGACTCGCTTCGTAGCTGGAAAGAACGCTGCGTTGAACTTGAAGACCGATTGAAGTTGCACGAACTCCGAACACCGAATCGATCACGAGAGGTAAGCTTATGACGGCGAAGTGTGTTTATTTGTTGACATTACTCCATTTTGTAAATTTAAAATGTCTCTTCCTGTAACGATGGTTGACCTAAAAGGTGGTTCACACGATGCAACTCGTTGTTTACAACAAGGGCCCCTATTCACTAGCAGGCAGGACACATTAAAGATTGCTTCCTGCGTAGGACTTGCCATTCACACTATGCAACAGCGTTCTAGCAGCTATGAAACTGAAATTGTCAGAGGGACGCAAGTTGCAGAAGAAAACAAAATCCGTTCAATTATTTCAAAGGCGTATGAATACGCATGTCGCATTATTTTCAAAGTTAGAGGATTTCCATGATATTAAAGACTAATAGTATACAACATGTAGACCTGCATGTCGCCTTTGTCGCTGTGTGTGAACGCATTTTATTCATTGTCTTCAGCTCTTGATCAACATCGATGATGACGACGACTCACCGACCATCGCCAGCGCTCGAACCGGTTTCGGCGCCAACGTCAAACGTCTTGTCGCATACGGCGCGTCGGGCATTAGTAAGTTCACCGTTCCTTCATGAGAAACTTTGATCGCAGCTCGCTTGGAGACCACATGTGCTCGATTATCACTTAGTAAAATAGAAGCCAATAGTCATTGCTCGTATCCATGGGGCATTATCCAAAGGGACTTCTTTCGGGACTTCTCAAGTCTCATCTTCAATATAGATCTTGAGAATTTAAACCGAGATTTGACACTTAGGTTCCAGGCTACGCTATTGTCTCGGTAGATGAATAATACCTCTCAAATTTCAAGATATAATTTGTAGCACTTTGTGGTATGTATCTCAAATTGCTTTGCATTTCAACTTCCCTCCTCTAGCTGTGTGCCTTTTACCCCCGTTCCTCTAAGCCCTTTCTATCTGCAAGTTACCTTTGACGTATGATAGGGAATTTTTAGGTTTTTAAATGTTGTATTCCACTTAGGTTTTTACAATTTGCTGTATGGGAATGCTGTGATGATTATATTTAAATTCAATAAAGCAAGGTAGCGTTGTTACGCTTGCATAGAGCAAGTTACCAGTTCTACGTATTTCTTTGCGTCTTTTCTATGCTTTTTGGCGTTTTGTTCTGTTGTAAACACACGAACGCAATTTTGTCACTCTTTAGAACACACAGCATTCAGCATTGAATAGCGGGCGTGTGAGTAGGCTTATCGTTCTATTATCGTAACTATTTCCTTTCTCATTTGCAGAATCCAAAACGCGATCTTTAACGCCACTTCATCTGTTCTCTGGTGGAAGGTGAGACATCTTAATTTCGCTCAGCCAAAATGGTTGTTGAGAAAATTAGCCAAGTTTGATTTTTCTCTCCGTGGGCAACTTCAAGACTCGTCACAGATTTTGACCAATGGACGAGCACCTTTTGTTGTCATGTGATGCACTCGTTGTCCTTGGTTGGCCTACTGTATGCTACTTTGTGCTGTATTTTATCTAGACTGTTATCGTCCTGTGATCTGAGTGAAAGGCAAATACTGTACTATATCAACTTTCCACTCATCCATCTCTCACAGTCTTCTTTAAACGTAACGCGTTCTGCAAAACACACATCACGATGCATTAAACCCCCAATGCCCCCCTTCCCCCTCCCTCTTCTCGATTATTCGCAGAACTTACCCAGCCGCAACGATAATACTGTATGCATCCAGGAAACTCTGAAATTGCTTATTGCGGACCAAAATTCTGAATTGGACAACATGATTGATAGATTAGGATGTTGCCATGAGAACCACTGGTTTAAGCCATTGCATCATCCTACGCACTAACCGGAAAATAAAATGATTTGAGCTTTTCAATAATGATCCTAGACCTGCCTAAAATAGTTGGTATTATTGTATTGTTGTTTTAGATTTTTAGTGATGAATTTCTGATTTTTTTTCCGTTCGTCTGTTTTAGATCTTTCGCGTCATCCTTGCAAATTCCTCCCGCGAAGAAATTACTATTTATGACGTACATATTCACCATTCACGTATTGGCACTGCTTGCTATTCGGTGTCAAATGTAACCAGGTAAGACACGGGAAATTAATCCGATTCAATAAAATATCTGTTGTAACTTTTGTGTTTTGTTCGGATTATTTAAATATCCGATAAACGCGCCCGTTATCCGATTTTTCACTGTTTTGTTCGGATTAAGTGAATATCCGATAAATGCGCCCCTTATCCGTTATCCGATTTTTCAGTGATATGATATCCTCTTCTTAATTGTGGAAGCAATTATTTGTTTTGACACGACATTTATTTCTGTTTCGTTTTGATTGCAGATTCGACATCATTTATATTGAAACAAGAATAAAATACCGAGGATGGAATAGAATAATTTTGAATTTAAATAGAAATTAATAATGAATTTCTAACGATTAGAAGGCCACTCGGGGCTTTGGCATTCTTGTCTGTAGAAAACATCATTGTATAAAATATGCGATATTTGTAGAGAAACATTGGAATTCTTTACGGCTGTGGTTTTCTTGTCTCTTGCGAATTCCAAACGAAGTCTGCAAGCACAAGTAACAATTAGTATGTTACTGTAACAATGTTTCCTTTGAGTAAGGAGACAATGTGAGCGGTTCTTGCTCCCGATGCAATATCAGGTGATGAGTTTAATTGTTTTATTTATTTTTTACATCATTTTTATTATTTTATTATTGTTTTATATGAGTTTAATATTCCTTCCTTAGTTAAATATCGGTTTTATGGGGAGAGCATCTAAGCGTAATTTCTAGAATGTTCTTGGTTGTCAAAATGTCCAAATCAACTCAAGACTACGCCTCTAAAAACAAACTGAATCCAAAGATGTATCGGGACTGCGCTTGATGAATTGAAACGTACTTTAATTTTTGTCATACACATCGGTGTATAGTGTCAGTGAAGTCATTATCAGCTAACTCTATACTGTAAAGCTTAGCCCATATATACATCCCTATGTGTGGTCAGACAACAGGAACAGCTGCCGCGAAAGCTGAATGCATCAGAGACACACTTTACAGAAAGCCAACCGAGTTATATTCGGTCCTATTGCTATGGAAACCCTTTGAACATTTTGCTCACAGCCAAAGCCTTCGTAGGCACTAGAATGAAAGTCAAGCAGATCACTGCCAAAGTTGAATAATTGTCAGAATAAGTGAATTTAATTTCTATATCTGTATTTTATATCCCACTCAGGTTTTTTGCAAATTCTGTGTGTGATGATTATATTCAGCTTTAATAGAGTATACCCTTTTGATTACAATCGCCTGTGCCTGTGTGTTGTCAATTATTTTATAACGCGGTAGCACACTTCTTCTATACGTTTTATTCTCTTTCACTGTTAGCAGTGGTATACATTACTCAAAAGACAGTACCCTATTGAAAACCACAGCGATGTGACGTAGGCCATCTGTATAAATAACGGTGTTATTATTGAGTATGAGTATATATTTAGACCATATCATAAACGAAATACAAAACAATTGAATACAGAAAGTGTGAATGGCAAGTAAATTGGTTACATGATATGATCATGGGTCATCCCTTAAGCACAAATTTGCTTGTTTGTTCGGGAGACCCAAATTATTAGTTTAATTAATGACAATGAAAAAGGGAACAATTTCTAGTGGCCATTAAAAAATAGCTTCCTCGAGGATGGAGCCACACTCTGTAGCAAAATACGCTGTACGAAGCGTCACGCTGTAGCAAAAGAATCTCCCAAAACTTATCGCTGTACAAAGATACCCTGTAGCAAAATACGCTGTACAAAGCGTCACGCTGTACCAAAATTGGCGTCACTTTTGGTACAGCGTGACGCTTGATACAGCGATGCGTTTGGTATAGCGATCGTCTTTCTCCTCGATGAGCGTTCAGGCGTTAGCCGATGATGATGATGTACTACCTCTTGGTAACATTGTATTCATCCTTATTCCTGTCTGTACCTCATGATGTTAACAAATAGCTGGTCTGTCCACTATAAAATTCTACTTAGTGCCTCATAGTATACTTCTACAGAGCACATTCATTCATGGCGCTTTTGAAGTCTTGAAAAATCGGTCATCTCTCCCCATCATAGGACCAGCAATATTTCGTCTCAATACCATTATCTGAAACCTGATGTTTCGTTCTTATATAGGATATCTAAAAGGAGTGAATAAAATAAGAAATGTCGTGCTAAACGCTCTAACATTTCGTTTTATTGCATACATTCCCAGTCATCGAAAATCCAAGGGAGCTTGCTCCTATGGGTCCGGATCAGCTAGCTTACAGCAGAAACTTCGTTCCGTCAATTCAGACACTTAAAGCGTATATACGAAGATCAACTAATAACTTTCTTGTCAAGTTCTTTTTTTAAAAAACTTTGAACCCGCTTGGGTTTGTTATTCCAATAAATTTTTATTTAAATACAAGTATAGACTAAATACACTTATTCTGACGATTATTCAACTTTGGCAAATGTGCGGGGTACGCCCTCGAGGTTTCCACGCTGGATGGCTATAGGCTTAACTTTGCGATGAAATCGATTTTGTTCGACTTGACATTCATTCTTGTCATGGAGAATTATGTAGCACAGGATTTTGTCTTCGAAAAGTCAAGAAGCATTTTACGGTTCTACTTAGGTGCCCAGTTCTATTTCCCCTCGGGCTGATAGATCCAAGCAGGCACATTAAGAAATCACTGGGCCTTCCATCTGCAGGTGCCTGATCATTGAACCGTTGAGGGAATTCGGTCCCTTCCAATGAAAGCATTGAAATAAGCAACAGAATTAGCTCTGGTGAGACTGGATTAATTCCTTAGACGCAATACAAGCCATGGTTATAACAGATGCAAGAGGATAAAAGTAGAATATTTAGAGACAGTACAAGATGAGAGGAAGTTTGGTTAGATCCTTTTGTCATGGTCGCGGAGAGAAATTGTTATTGCTAGTCATTGGCGTTGTGATCTTTCTACCTCTCGCAACTTGCGATAAGTTGAAGATCAAAGACTCAAGCAGTGCTCAGTGGAGGAAAGTCGCTCAGAAGAAGATTCTACAAACGGGAGAGTTGAAATCTCCTTCGACTGCGAAGATTACGAAGAAAAGCCCTTTAGAGAACCCCGCTTCCTCTCCGGCTATCTGGGTTCGAGAAGTCTCCGCTTGGTATTCAAACAACAAAGATATGAAAAACTCTGAGTCGAAACTCGATGGTAAATCTCTAGGCACTAAATTTGTCACCATGACAACGGAGACACCTCAGGATGACAATGATACCATTGCAAATGCAACTGGCGATAGCACTGCTGAGAGGTCACATGGAAACGGGACAAGCAAGAAAAACGTTACAGCAACAGCTCGAGACTCTATCCTTGGAGCTAGTCAACTTATCAATGTTACAAATTTGAACGCAACTTCTACTAGTGTGAACGCTACTTCTAGCAATATAACCGCACCTGGTGGCAATTACACTGACATGGTTAATGTAACCGATAATGCTGTTGGTGACAGAAGACGTCCTAGTTTTATTACCAATTCTACAATTTTTGGATTTCTCGGGAAATTTAATCATAGTAATTACAATTACACTAACGATGAAAAGAAACCTTCAACTGGAGGAGACGTAATTCAGCCTCCGTCAGGTGGAAATATGCAAAATGAGACTATCAAAACAAATGCAACTTTCGTGAAGTTCAAGAGAGAGGTGAGACACAGAAGGGAGGCTGATTGGACAGGGTGGAATATAGAAAGACTGTTGAAGTATATGAACATTAAATGAAATATTTAAACAAATCTTGCAAAAGGGTTAATTATTGTTGACCTATATCTTTGAATTGTGTCGTCCTTTCGGAGTTTGTTTTTCGCGTGGGTTTCTACATGTACGATAATCTATCGGGCAGAGGTTCTGAAGACGTCTTCTTGTAAACTCGACAATGTTTTTGGCTTGACTGGTTATTTCCACAAATTAATTGTAATTACGATTTATGCTATTTGCGAATAACCTGTATTGCTAATTACGATATGAAAAGATCTCAATCGAAATTAACGCCTCAATGGGATTTTATCTGACGTGCAAGCTATCACTTATCAGAATCCAGAGAGGTTTTGCCTCCTGCACATACAAGACAATAGCAACCACTTTTATTATACAAAAGTTTTATAACATTAGTAGCATTTATTTTATTGCTTGAATTACTAGCTATCTGATAACAATGCTGATTCTCACCCATTTTAATCATCAAATTTTAACTCTGAAAAATGACATCGTTATTTTAGGTTTGAGGTCAATTGATTATATTGATACTGTACATTGATGTTTAACCCGGTGGAAGTTATTTAATCATATAACTGATATTTAAGTCTCTTACGCTTTTTTTTTAGTGCTATTATATTTATTCGAGAGTTTAAAACAGTACAAGATCAGAAATAAATAGATAAAACTTAATCTAATAAGAAAATACAATAATATCCTAAATTAAATAAATACCTCTAAAATAACAACCTATTTACTAACTATTTACAAATTAAAAACTTCATACAACAGTTTGCTAGATGGGAGAGTTCCCAGGACCGAAGCAGCATTTCCACGTTGGATAGCAACGCTTACGCTTTTAATTTTATTCTGCTCCATGAAAAAAAGTTGCTTGTAACAACCTATTGGATTTTCAGAATAAAGTCATACATACAGTACATACAACTTTTCAGGAGCAAAATTATGTGTGCACAGTATGTATCTAACTATCTATGCATGCTTATTTGACAAACTGTTGACAGGCAAATAAAGGGAAGGATGACTTCCACTTACATACCAGCACTTGTATCCTTAAAGGATAAAACACTTTTGAGCAGTTAGTAAACAGTGAAAAGCTTTCTATTATATAATTATTCATGTTCGAAATGGAAGATATAAAGTTTCAGTCAAACTGGGATAAGTCAAGATTAAAACAATACAGGTTCAGAAAAAGAAATTCAGCTAAAGTGCAAATGCAATTAAAAGCTATACAAATATTACTAATTATAAATTACGCATAACGCTAATGTTAAACTAATGGTTAACCCTCGCAGATGCATTTCTTCAGTCGATTTCATCATGAAACGGAATACGATGAATGCGACGAAAAACGGAAATGTCCAAAACGCGAATATTGCCACGATCATAAATGCTACACATGCCACGAATTGCGAAGCGAATGCGATGACAGCGATGAATGCTGCGATGGTTTGGAATGCGTTTACGGACATTGCTTAGTGAAGCCGAAGAAAAGTGCAGGTAAGCATAATATATTGTCTACTGTACGGTATAAACAAATGAAACCCGGATAACTGATTTTCTGAAGGAATTCGTACGTAAATAGTTCGTAGCTACAGCCGTACACTACGAAAGAGGTTGAGATACGGAGTACACAGTAATCTAAAGTACAGAATTATTTCTATTTATATGCAGTGCTGAGTAGGAAAAAAGCTTCAAGAGTCCATAGATAATCTACCTAAAGATCCTGTTGGCTGATTCGACTGGATTTTGGTCCGTGAGAAGGCTCGTCAACTTCAATGATTCTATTTGTCCTGGTTTGACTGTGTGTGACTTTATTCTGAAATCATTTAAGCTACAATAGCTGGTTTTCAGGGTGCCTAGCTTGATCTACAAGTTTTCGTAGTCCAAACCATCCTGTCTCTCGATTTTGGTTTTGCCCACGTCCAGAGAAGTGAAACAAAACAACTTTAGTGGAATTATGGAGTCTGTATGTGCTTTTGCTTTGGACAATACGAAACATGTATAAAAGTCTGAATTCTCGGAACTGCATTGAGAAAAAACATATCCACGCGAAGAGACAAGGCAAGCTTTGAGTGCCTACTGTGCAACAGTTCTGGTTCGGAAGGAACTAGCCTTACCTAAGGAACTCACCATGCTGCATTGCCCAAAGTTTCAAAAATACAACAAAATATGTATAAAGCTTACAAAATTTATAAAATTTTACAAAAGTTATGAAAAGTTTTTAATACAATAACTATTCCAAATTTCGTCTGTAGAGTTGTGTTGTACAGTGATGGTAACGTTGGTTGAAATTCTCTCTTCTTTTAGGTTCATTTTGTATCGATGAAAAAGATTGCGGCAAAGGAATGTGTTGCATCCTAGAGCCAGCCATTAATGTTCACCACGCCATATGTAAACCACGGCTGGCACTCTATCATCAATGTTCGTCCATCTTGTACCGCAAAATGTGGTATGGGCATGCGCAAGAAGAATGTGGCCCTTGCGAAGAAGGCTTGACATGTGTTGACAGGGGGTAAGGATTGCCCTAAAATATTGAGCAGACAAACAGGACAGATATAAGCTATAAATTTTCAAAAAATAGACAATACTATGAAACCTTTGAGAAAAAAGATCGCCCTCCTACTTGTTTCAGCAGATTAGCTTGTCTGTGCAGAGAAGGAACGATGCAAGCATTTTAGGATCACTGCCCAGCGGGTTTTGCTTGCCAATTTTATGATTATGATGTAGATATTGTAGCAATTAATCTTGATAATCGTAAGATAAAAAGTGTTTTTCAGTTCAACACATTCTATAGAGACAAATGAGTCAACGTACAGACAAGTTAAATGTATTTAAATGTTACGAAAATGTATCTATTTCCTGAAACTTGTATAGTGTTTTTCTTTTACTTGTTTTAAACATTTTAATTGTTTTTGCAGGCATAATGAAGATCATTTTGTTTGCATGAAAGAAGGCATTGTTGACGATAGAGGGAAAATCCAAAGGCGTCAAAGACGTTCGCCGTGGCAAAAAAGACCTCTAAACAATATATAGGCCGTTTAATATTTAATAAAATACTATTACTTTATCGTGTTAGTATATTCTATAGAAAGTATTAGCATCCAACAGTATTAAATAAATAATAGTAAGAAAAATGTACAGATTGAGATAATCAAATGTTTAAAGGGTTTGGAAATTTTTGGCAATTTTGCTATTAATCTAGTATCTTTAAAATTGAAAACTATTTATCTTTCTAGTTGACTTAGGCCATAGTAAATATTTTCAATATTAAATCTAATCTCTCTATGCTTGTAAATCGTTCTTAACTGCTTGAAACTCTCGCTCTTTCTCATTGCATTCACTGTCCTCACCTGGTCCTAGGCATAGAGCTCTGGCTTTGTAGAATGATATTACCATGACAACATGGGTCATGTATTTGAGGCTATTGCCTAGACTGGCATGTAATCGAGGCCAGGGGCTAGACAGGTTTAGAACAAATTACGTTGATACTATACTACAATACAATAACATCGCAGTAACGTTCTGCATGATAAATTTAAATTTAAATGCTAAAAATAAACAATATTACCAAAAGTAAATTAACCTATGATATTTACAAATTAAAAATGTATTGCAAGTTTTCAACAGCACTGAGGATGCCAAGAATGCTTGTAGCAAGAATGCTTGTATTGTAGACTCATAATACTGGAAATGTCGGTATAATGCAATGCTATGTTGTTTTCGAAATATCTTACTTCAGTCGTACTACAATAGAAGAAAGACTTCATAGAAGCTTTTATATTTCAGTACCATGTGTAGGAATTCAGCGTTGTTTCTTAAGAAATTGTTCAACTTTTGCAGCGAGAAACTCTTTGAAAATAAAACGACGCTTTCTTTGAGAATTCACTTATTTTCGACATGAAATCGCAAATAGAGTTATCCCTTGCGTGTGAAAATCTCTATGCAGGAGACATCTGGAAGACATCAAGAACTTCTCTTGCTCCCGTGTGGTCCCATGGTGGAACGATCTACCTGATGATGTTGTTACTGCGCCAACATTGTCTTGTTTCGAATATCGTTTAGACAAAATAAATTTATTAAAATACTGTAAACTTTTATAGGCTGTATGTAAGTGATATTTATATCCTGTATTTCCCTTTCGTGTCCAATTTACGGAAAATATATCAAATCAAATCTCGGTTAGGATGATCGATACCAGAATATTCCCCAGGAGTGGACCTTACATCCTGTTCATTAGCAATGGCTATGTAATAATATCTATTTTCAGCTTGGAATTGAAATTTCGGATTATGTAAATGCACTGAAAAAATATTTTCAACAAGAATTGCTTTTGTTTCGAGTATCAATTTTCTTAAAGTAAGACTTGGTCGGTGGAAGAACAATGGCACTATGAATACAGTATTCACTAGCGGCTTAGTAATTTGTAACATCGCAGCAGAAACACTCGGTACCCTTGAACAGGCCAGCAAGATCTTCCATAATGAGCTTGGATCCATTCTCAACAAGCGATGCGATGAGAATACATCTAAGTGTCATTTTTTTCAAAGATTGAGCATTGCCATCCAACAAAGAAATGCCATCAGTGTCCTTGGAACTTTTGATGAACAGCATGATTGCCATTTTAGTTTTCAGGAATAATTTTATAATAGGTTTCTTAGGTTGTATAGTTGTATAATAGGTTTTTTAAATTGTATAGTTTAAGGATAATTCATTAGAAATATATAGCTTGTGTATTAGTTATTTTATTTAATTCCTCAGTTTGACTTGCATATGTACTGTACCTGTATTTGCATACAGTACAACCCGTTTAAGCGCAAATCGGATAAGCGAAAAACCCGTTTATCTGCAAACAATTTGCTATGTACCGAATTAATGCGTACAATACAAACTCTCTTAACCGATTCCTGATAAGTGAAATTTCGGATAAGAGCGACGGATATCGTTGGCAAATTACTATTGCGTTTAAGCGGGTTACACTGTAATATGTTAAATATATAGTTTTACATATTTGTGGCTTACAGTGTGGACAATTAATTACTAGATTTAAAAATAATACTCCTTGAAATGAGAAATTTTGTTCTTAAAATGGAAGCACTTTTTTCTGCAGTGTGGAATTTATGCTTTCTTTTATTTGTCAACCATGATTATTTGAAAAACAAACAAACATATATACTGTACATGCATTCTAAATGAAGAAATTTTAAAGTAAATAATTTCAGTAACATTGCACATTAAGGCAAAATAGGCAAAAATCTAATGTGACTTCAATAGAAGTTCAGATCCTGACCGAAATATAACGCAACAGACGCTTGCAACTTTAACATTTAATTTTATTTTTCCATATACAACTGTTTTGCCCTTCTAAAGGATGTTTAACGCCGAATGTATGCATTTCCAGTATTTCATTATTAAATCGTATATTATGAGAAATTTGAACATTTTATTGATTTGTAAGTGTAACGTTGAAGAATATACTTGACTTTATTTACATTTTTATGAGCTCTGTAAAACTTTGCCTACAGCAAATATAGCCATCGCGATGGCAATGATTTTGAATTCTAGACAAAGAACCGGGCCTTCAAATATATTATCTCATGTGCCTTGTTGCTTGTTTTCTTTTTCAATGACTGTTTACCAGAAATGGTAATTGTTGAAGTTAACCTTTAATTGCCTAGTGTATCGTGTCTGGCTTTGAAGCGTCTAATCATTATCTTCATCTTTTAATGGTGAATTTTCAGGTCTGGCTTCGACTGTTATTGGACCAAATCCTACATGCTCTTTCGTGTAAATGTATCTTTCTGGTATGAAGCTCTCTTTGTGTAGTTTGTGATGTTTTTTGAGCTTGTGGTGATGTCTTCTATGATGATGGAGACGTTTAATAGAAGATGTTTTTCCTCCTTTGTTCTTGAGAACACCATCTTTTCTTTCTCCTGTCATTCCATCTGGTGGACCGAAAGCCTCGGGTTCAGGAGATGGACCTTCGAATGGTGAGCCATCAGATGGAGGCGGCCCGTCTGGACCACCATCTCCTGGGGGTCCGTCAGGCGGAGGTCCCTGATCATCTGGAGGTCCGTCACCATCGGGGCCTCTGATTGCACCATCACCTTGAATGTTCGGAATTGAGTTGTCATGTTGGATAGCATTGGCCATACGTTCGACATCACGTGAGCCGTCACTTTCGTGGCTGACTTCATTCTCTCCGTTGTATTCTGGGCCATCATCTCGATCATCCCATTCCCTATCCCCTTCGGGACCATCAGGCCCCCTATCGTCCCCGTCTGGTCCGCCGTCGTTTGGTCCATCGTTATCTGGGCCGTCGTTGTCTGGGCCATCGTTATCTGGGCCATCTTGGGGGCCTCCTTCTGTGTCGTCCCGGGACACTGCGTTCCCTTCATCCGGGCCATAATCCTCTGATTCGTGTGGGTTATATCGAGGCTCCTGGTAGCGATCTGACGTCACGAAATGTTGAGGATTGGAGATCTCTTCATAATTTGGGATCTTGCCATTGCCAACTAACTGGTTTGGATTTCCACTTGTCGTAAATCCTCCAACAAATTGCCCTGTTCTTGCTTGTGCTTCCCCGATTTGGGCTTGATTGCCCCCTGGTTGCATTGGGACCGGTTCCACAACCGGGACAGACACGAAGCCCTTGAAATCTTTGCCCCCCATGCTTGACCCAATGGGGAGGCCTATTGGGGTCTGCACACCTGCTCCGGGGACACCTGATGCTAGTGACAGTGGGGCTTGAGATTGAGCTGGCATGTTGGGTGCCGGGAGTGGAATCCCAGCGGGCAGCTCTGACGAGCCGGCAGTATTCCTTGTTGTTGCTCTTGCAGCTTGAGGTACCTGAAGCGTACTGACAGCTGCCAACTGCCCATTTGGAATAGTCATTGGGTTCAAGGCCGATTGCATCATGGCAACTGTTTGTCTGCCCCCTTGGTTTAAGATGGGAACCATTCCATTATTGATGGCCATGATAGGGGCCGTATTCATTGGCACCAGATTAGGGGACGTTTCTCCCGCAACCCCGAAACGTTTGGCCCCTGTTGATATTGTCTTGCTTTTCACTCTCGCTAGCGCATCACGTTTTCTCAACACAGGCATCCAATACAACCTCATTCCAGAAGCGAGGCTCGGTCCTCTTGGCAACCAATCTCTCTTCCAATTATTACCCTCTTTCTCATTGCCAGACCCTTGCTCTTCGCTGCGTTCAGAATCTTTTGTAAACTTTCGCCTTGTTCCAGTCGTGTCTGCATTTCTCATGTTGTTTGTAATCGGGTCTTTTTCTCCGAGTTGACTGGATGTTGTTTGATAGAATTGAGTCAGAAAATCCTTCCATGGGGCAGCTGCAAATATATAATGATACATGGACGAATGAAGATAGAATGGTTTTTGTTGAGAACAAATCGCTTCATTTAAAAAGTTTATTGTAAATAAATCAAATTTCACTTGTTAAATAATTTATAATCCTCTACTGGCTAAATATATACTAAATAAAACTTAATAGAACCGTATAATTTAGAACTGGAAGCAAGGTAAAATTAGTCTAAATTCTTACTGCCTTGCAAAATATTGGACAAGGGAAAATCCTCCTATCTCGCAAACAACTCAATGCATTACACTGAAAAAACTGTTGTCTCGATAAGAACTGTTTTCTTGTTTCAAGTATCAATTTTCTTAGAATAAGACTTGGTCGGTGGAAGAACAACGGCAGTCTTCATATTTGGTTTAGTAATTTATGGCTTACAGCGTGGACAAGTATTTATTTACTAGATTTAAGAACAATATTCTTTGATATGAGAAATTTTTCTTAAAATGGGAACAACATTTTTACAGTGTATATATTCGCTCATTTTAAGCGAGGCAAATTAGCAGAGCAAATCACTATGATGATATTATGTAAGTATGATATATTTGTCACAAAATGCAATAAACTTTAGCAACTATCTGTATTTCCTATAATGGTAAATGTATTAGATTAATAATGCAATCTAAAAGCTAGAAAAGTAAAAATCTTACAGTTAACATATCTCTAACCATAAAATATACACACATGACTACACATTACTGCGTTAGGTAGAAGCGACTCGTAATTGATATTCAGAATCAACTAGGGTATGAAGGTTGAGATCAGCCAAGAAAAGGCTATTATGACGGACCCAGCACAAGACGTTGTAGAACGTCCCATGGGCCATGGACGCTTTAACGACGTTTGGACGTCGCTGGTACGTCGTAAAGACGTCTTGTGTTTACTGGGGAGTTACGTCAGACGTTATTGTTTATCTTACTTCGTGTATATTTTACTTTAATTATTTGAAATAAATGTCTATCTTTCTAAATACCTTTTTGATATTTGTTCTGTTGCTCTCGGGGGTTAGCCGAGGGGTTGTCTCCAAACGAATCTCCGAAATTCTCAGATGCTCCATCTTGATCTTGATCGGATCCAACCTGATTTCTGCTTCTTGGACCATCGTCATTTGATTGCTTCATGAAATCCTGAATGTCTTTCATCTCCGTTGGTTTCATACGGATCGCTTTCTCCAGCTCCGGATAATCTCTTGAGTTTAATTTCTTGTCCTCGCCCCCTTCCCCTTCGTCATTTCCTGGACCATCTAAATCATTCCCATGGTTGCTATATTCGTCTGCAGGGGGTTCCTCACCCCTTGGTTCGTCGTTAAAACCAGCAGGACCATTGTTATTGTCATCAGGGGGTCCGTCATTATTATCGTTATCCATTGGCTGGATGTGAGACTCATCCATGTTGAACACTTCCGGTGGGGACTCAAGACCCGATCGAGATTCCGCCTGTCC